>JABXOJ010000021.1:0-60353 GCA_014529505.1 Cryptosporidium felis
TATTTTTCCCCCCCCCCCCCCCCCCCCCCCCCCCCTCTTGCCTTTCGTTTTACTTTCTTTCCGGTGCTCACTTAACTTGTATGCATTATACAAAAATCCGAGGATACCTGAAACTTGAGTTGTTAGCTCTTGGCAGACTCGATTTCAAGCCTCAAACAAAAAATACAGGGAAAAGTTAGAGAAAAAGTGCAGTTGAGCAAGTCTGCAGAATTTTAGCCAAGGACTACCACCTGACCTCTTTTTCGTAGCTAGCTACCATGTTGAAACTACTTTACCTGAAATTCAAGAGCCTTCTGAAAACAGTGTATTTTATTCCCCTTGAGGCAGGCTGGGTTTCAGTTCTAATTTCTCTGGTTGGGAGCCTGGTTCTCGCTCCAGTAGTTACCATTGCGATTCTTATTACCCACCTCTTCAAGCTGTTGGACATGCTCTGGATTAAGCTGAGTTATATCTGGTGCAGTGAGAAAAATCTTCTCCTGGAGCCTCTTAATGACGTTGATTATCTTATATGGAAAACGAGTATTTTCGGTCAGCCTCTGATTATGTGTTTTTTCGTCACTGACCAGACACCCTCTGATTACATGGAAGATTCTTTAATTTGGAGAATTGAGTCTAGAGATGCCTTTGGTGAGTCCGGCAAAACTGCTGAGAGCCAGAGAGACCAGAAATGTTTCCATAGAAGGGCTTCTCAAAGGTCATTCCAGGGTGAGAGCCTGCCGAACGCCCAGAGGAAGAACAAGAGGTTCTTCTGCACGGTGGAGAGCTACCTCGGACGGTTGTGGTTCAAGTTCGCCAAGAACGACTACGACACGAGCAAGAATATTGTGAAACTGACTCCCGCCCAGGTAAGACTGATTATAAAAAGCCCCGAACTGATTGTGGATGGTAAATCTTTGACCACGCTTTCAGAGAGGGTATCCTATCTTGAAAAAAGGGTCGGCGGTGAAGAAAACCGAGAGACTCTGAAGGAGGAGGAAATGAGAGAGTTTTACAACCTTCTATTCACGTGCGAGGCCTCGCAACTTTCCGTCAAAAGGCCCTGCTGGAGAATCATCCTTTTGGATGATGTTATATGGAACGGTGCGAAAAGCTCGATTCTGGTCGGGCAATTTCATCATGTGATTGGAGATGGATCAACTTTGACAGAGTTCGTGAGTAAGACCATCTTGGACGGTCCCGGGACAAATGTTCCCAGAGAAAAAAAGATCAAGGGAGTAACTAGATCAGCCAAGTTCTGGCACCAGTGGGTCAACGGACTTTTGTGGGCAGCTATTGCTGGGCCAATCACCCTGCTGAAAGCCAGCCTCCAAGCAAGGCCAGAGAGGTCTTGGGACTCTCCCTTAAAAAAAAGGTCTCAGAGATCCAATAAGGTTGCCTCCGCCGGCCCCTTGAACCTTTCTCTCAGCGAGGTAAATCTTCTTAAGGACAGGCTAAATGAGAATCTGAAATCCGGAGAACTTGCCGGTGGAGACGGAGAAGAGTGTCCCGAGGAGCTAAACAATTACGCAAAGATCGAGAGACAGGAGCCAAATCTCTGTTCAACTATGAGCCGGAGAGGAAAGAGAAAGAGTGGAGAGACCACACAAGCGTTTGTGAGCCGGGAAAACAATAAAGAGTCTCATCGATTTTCCAAAAGAATCACATTTAACGACATAATTTTGTCTTGCATTGCGAGTGGATACTCCAAGTATGTTAACTTCTATATATCTGGTCCGGACCACCTAGAGAATGCATCCAACAGTTCAACCAGTACTCACTCTCCGGCTTCCCACCCGCTTTGCTCCTCTTCCTGGATAGAGAGAGACACGGAAGAGACCGGCATTTCAACCTCGGTAACTCCGTCGTCAAGAGGACCGGAAAAGAATTCTGAGAAAGAAAATGGGATCTCTTCCTCGGCCTCCCAGTCTCTTTCTCCCTCATCTTTTCACTTTGACGACAAATCTCCGTACTCCAGTGTACTCAAGTACGATTCAATAACCAACTCCCAGGATCTGGATGCAGACCTGGAGCTTTTCCACAAGAGACTCGCCGCCTCTCCCCTTTCCAAGAGGAGGGGAGGAAAGCAGCTGTCCCAAAAACTCGCCCTGGGGTCGACCCAACACCCTGGAGTTTCCAAGGATGCCGAGCTTTCAACCCTTTGCCACTCAAATCTGAATGTGGTAGTAACCACGAACAACAGAGTGAAGCCGCCTACAAAGCTAGACAATGCGTTCTCAACCATTGTTCTTCCAATTCCCACTTGTCCCCTTGCCTCTCCTTTTGAAAGACTCAAGTGTGTCTTTGAGTCCCTCCAAGAGTACAGGAAAACCTCCCTACCAATCATCTTCATCAGGTACATCAAATACACTATTTCACTATCTCCATACGCATTGCTTTTCTTGTGGCGTCCCCACTCCAAATCTTGTTCAATGTACTATAGTTCAGTGCCTGGTCCAAAAAATTGCAGCTTTATGTCCAAGACTATCAGAGATATGACATTCGCGCTTCCGCTGACAGACCACATTGGACTCGGAATATCAGTCTTTTCCTTTGAAGACATCGTTTCTATTTCTTGCACATTTGATGAAGAAATTATCATTAACCCGAGCCTCCTTCTTGAGTCAATTAGGCTTTCCTTTGAGGAGCTGAAGGAGGGAGTTTTAACGTGAGCCCAGAGAAAAACTCACGGATGTCTGCAAACGCGGAGTATCCCCAGGCTCTCTAACTTTGCCCATATTAAAATGTTTACATTCGAGTTCTAGCCTATTTTTAATTTGTCTATTAGATTTTTTTTTCTTTCTGACTTTGCATGTAATGCCGGTACTTTGTAATTTTGGGTCCTTTTTGGCGCCAGCCCATTTTGGAATTTATTCTGGGCCAAAAAACGATGGGAAAGGAAACCAAATAAAGTTAGAGACTTTATTTTTTTTTTTTGCGGATTGTTTAGCCTGGGATCACCTATTATTTGAAGTTGGTTTTAAATGTCGGTATCCCCTCTAGTTACTGGTAAGTTGAGTACTAAGAGACCCGGATGCAAAGGTGGTTTGCACCGGTAGAAAATTCTATTGTATAACTGTCAATTGATTTGAACGAAACCTCCTACACGTCCCTTAACTCTCTGCTGCTGCACTGCTTTAATCCTTGATTCGCCACAACTCTTAAATTACGAATCCAGAACCGCTGGACCTCATCAGATTGAGTCTGGACGAGAAGGTACTTGTTAAATGCAGAGGGAACAGAGAGCTCAAAGGCACTCTCTACGCCTTCGACCCACATATGAATATGGTTCTGGGGAACGTCGAAGAGACCTTTGAAGAGACCTCCCTTCTGGACGAAGGCAAGAGTGAAAGCAATATAAAGAAGAGAAGGATAGAATTGTTGTTTTTGAGAGGCGACTTGATAATTCTGGTTAAGCCAGCAGTGAAGTTGGGAAACTCCAACTAGGCTGCTCCAAATCGTATTATAATCGCAGAAATTACTTAATTTTGCTCAATTCCTAATTTTGATTCTCGCTTCCCTCTAGCTATTTTTATTTGATTCGTCTGAGCACATTCAGATAACTGTATTGCGAAAAGAGTGAAAACACAATTCGGTACCAGGTTAACTGGGACTTGTGACACAGTAGCGCTCTGTTTGTTCGAGAGTGGAGCGGGAGTGAAGAGGAAGAGGAAGAGGAAGAGGAAGAGTAAGAGCTATATTTCGTTCAAATGTGCCTTGGAAGAGAAAGTTGCTCCAAAACAACAGCACTGGATTTGAATTGTGTGTTACCATCGGGCGGGCTATAGGTTTTGTGATTACGTAATGATTTGAACTTAATATAACTTTGGAAGTTGAATTTGCGGCTGTATGCATATTTTGCAATTGATGTGATCATTAATTATTCTATAATGCAGGCTAGGTGCAAAAACCGAGTTAGAGTTTTTTCTCTTGG
This sequence comes from Cryptosporidium felis, assembly GCA_014529505.1. Taxonomy (NCBI): domain Eukaryota; phylum Apicomplexa; class Conoidasida; order Eucoccidiorida; family Cryptosporidiidae; genus Cryptosporidium; species Cryptosporidium felis. Next base: position 3,911 of record JABXOJ010000021.1, read on the forward strand.
CCAGTAAAAACGACAGAAAACAGAAATGTTTGTTTTGATAGAGCGGCTGAAAAGAGGTTTTTTGGTCTCGTCAAAGCCAGTATATGCATTGGAGGTGTGAGCTGAATAGGGGCTTACAAGAAACAAAAAGGTATTTGTTTGCAATTAACAAAGCTTTTGAATTTCCGGATTTAACTCCAACCTTAAAATGAGATCCCGGTCATTATGCAATACTTCCCTTGCTTACATGACAATTTGAAAGTTCCCGTCTTTGCTGCACACAATAATCTTCAAATTTCACAGTGCTTGGTGCCTTGGAGCAGTGTCTCCATTTGCCAAAGAAGCACCAGACAACTTACTTCAGTGTGTGAAAAGGATTTAGAGTTGTAATAGTTATTCTAGAAAATTGCGGGGAAGAGATTATTGCTGTAAAGTGATAAGTGGCAACCTACTTGTTATTATCTCGCAAAAAAAGCCTTAAAAATATTAAGGATAAGACTCCAGAGTACTTTAAAAGCAAATTTGAAGTCTCCAGAACAAATATTTTTGGTAAGTTTTCGCGGCCGGATTCCTCAGTCCACTTTCTAATTGATTCGTTGATTGAAATGTGGTTAGTATGTCCAGAGATTCCGAATTCATCAAAAGTTATAATCTAAGGTAGAACAAGTAGTGAAAATTGCGATACAAGACCCGATGAACCAATTTTTGTTTCAGAGAACGTATTTTAATGTAGTAAAATTAAGTGCGGTTGTGTTTTTGGAATTAACGCTATTTCAATGTTTCTCTGAGATGCAAAAACTTAACTTACAGCTTGAACTTTGTTTTCTTCAACAAAAGTCTCTATTTCGCGAATCACTTCTGTAGATGGCCATCTATAACTGGGCTGATCTTGAATTTGGTCATTAAATAGGATTTTCACTTTTTCCCGAGGAATCCCCAAAGAATTGCAAGCCTGATACAGTTCCTTTTCCCTTTCTTTGCCTCTTCCATAGTAATTGCCTACCATTATTAACGGATTCAGTTCCGGAACGTTTGGAAAACTTTTGCCACAATCCACCTTCAGCAACCCCAGTACTCCATCCGCCTTTCCCCAGGTATTGTGGCTTTGCATGCAACCTACCATTTGTTAAACAGAATACACAAAGTTGGCTATTTACCCCACACACTCTTCTAAGAGTCGGAGTAAAGAACAGCGTTTCATCGTCAGGATGAGCAATGACCAGGCAAATAGTGCCTTGAGTACCCAGCAAGTCCATTGTTTGCTCGTCCACAGTTCCGGAAAAGAACAGAAGTCACGGAATCTTTAATTCCCGGCCTTTCTCAAACAACCCGGGATGAAATTACCCCGCACTCACCTACTAAACTCTGATACTAAAAGTAGTTATAATTATACTATAATAGGCTGGCGCCTAACTTCCTAAATGGATGCAAACTAACAAAACTGGCGCGGGTCTTGAACTAAGGTTTTGCATGCAAAGGTGAATTGGGTAAAATTTTGGAGTTGAGAGTGAGATTGGAGCAATAGATGCCAGACTTCGACCTATTTGCCTCAAATTCCATGTTTTCAAGTTCTAAGCTCAAATTCATGTCCAACTCCAAGGCTGATTCTGGATCAGGAAGAATATCTGAACACGAGAGAGAATTGTTGTCTTGAGAGTCTTCTGACTGGGAGAAGCTTTTTCTGGCGCTTTCAATTATTTCTTGAGCAATTAAGAGAACATTCAGAGGTTGAGGATCCGGGGATTTCTGAGAAACTATCCCAAATCCGTCGAGCTCAGCTGCGAACTGGAGAGATCGTTGAACAGCTTCAAGGGAGGCGGAAGCAATCCTTTCAATACAATTTAATCCGGAAAAATACATGGAAATAGCAACATTTGGGGTGATATGGCTAGTCAAATCTCTTATACTATTTACAAAACTCATTATCTTAGTAATTTCTTGCTGGTCAAGTTGCTCCCCGTCGTTCATTTTGCTTTCTGAGTCAGAGTTCGTTTGAAAATACCTCTCAAATCCTTGTTTGCAAGAGATCTTGTGCATGTATTTTACGTTTCTGATGGAAATACAAGATGAGAGGTGGTTCTTTAGATTCAGAATGATGTCGCTAAGCTCAAACCAGCCAATTAACCTGGATATGTTCGAGACCGTAACTATTGATGAGTTAAAAGAGTTGATAACCTGCTGAATCATGCTAGGCTGAATGGAGTACCTCGTCAGAATAATATCAAACGTAATCATTGGATTACACAAATCTCTGAATAGGCAAGCATAGTAAAACCTGTATATTGAAATCAATCTGTACTTTTCCACAAGGCCTTTGAAGCTAAGACTTTCAGAGTAGAAGTAGGAAAAATGAATGTTCACTGGAGAAAGCTTTACCAAATTCGGGATCAAGTTCGAGTCGAAAACCTCTGTTTTGACAATTTCACTGATTACCTTATAATCTATCCCATACATATCAGCAATGGCCAACTCATCTTTTGTCAAATCTCCGAATACCTGCAGGTAACTTTTCCAATTAACCTTTACGGCAGAGTTATAATATCCCAAAGTACCCAATATGTATATTTCAAGTCCATCCGAAAAATCAATGCCCAAATACTTGGCTTTAACCAACTCACTATATATTTCCAAAGCAAAGCATGGATGAATCTGGGAATTAAGCAAAGCCCCGCCCAAGCAAGTACCTATCAAGCCTCCTTGACGAATTCTGCCGGTAATGCCGCTGGAGTAAACCGACAAGTACTTTTTCCCAGACTCGAGTTTTGCCAAAAAGTCATTTTGCTTTAGAATAATGCCCAACACGGGCCTATTAAGCCTATCCCTTGTTTTAGGCCCTAATAAGGCAAACTTTGAGGATACAATTGGTGACTTTAGACAGCCAAACTTATCCCGAATGCCCATATATGTACCCGAAATTGAAAATTCACCTGCTACATCACTTCTCTCATTCAATTCCACGTAAACTAGCTGATTCATAATTAAATAAGAGATTGAAAGCAAAATATCTATCCCCAGGTCCGCCTTCTGGCCCTTCTGCTCCCTTTGACCCTCCAGATTCATCAATGCAGATTCCGAGAAAAGTGATTCATTTTCCAAAGCCCCTCGAAAGGTAAACCTCGAGAGAATCAACTCCAATATGGAAAACTCGTCTACCAAATCTAAAACAACTAACTCCATCAAAAACCTAGACAAATTCAAATCAGTAAGTCTAGACCCGAGCAAAGAGCCCTCGGTTTCGTCTCTGCAATTCAACAAAGTATTCAAGTGTGCCAATTCCAAGTCGCTCCCCGTTATTATATACACTCCTCCCTCAAACACTTCATGTACCATCTTTTCTTTCTCTGCATGCATTTCATCCACAAAAGTGCATGTTTTGGCGGTAACATCTGCCTTTGGAAAATAAACCCTGTTGAGAAGCTGCTCAAGAGAGCTTCTGGAAATCCATTCCCTATTTCCTGTGGTGTTCTTGGATGAAGTATTGATCCTCCCAACTCCAATCGATCTTAGGACTATTCTGTCAGCTTTAATTTCAGAGTCCATCATGAAAAGTGAGGTGGAGAACAACACCTTGATTTGGCCGCTCTTGAACCCATCCTCGATAATCCGTCTTTCTTTAAAGGAGAGTTTTGAATTGTGTACAGAGATTGCAAAGTTAAGAATTCCATCTAGAAGTAGACTGTCCACCTCCCTTTGGAGTCCCCGTTTTGCTGCGTTCTTGAGTTCCTCAACAATAGCAAGCCTATTGGATCTTTCTGAACCAACTCGACAAATGAAATCTTTGACTTTGCGTTTAAAGCATGACTCAGACGAGAAAGAGTCAGTTTCCGTGCCTGAGAAGTAAATTTCAGAAAGGATCTGTATAACTGTTTGCTGTGACTTTCTGCACCATTCAATCGTCGGGCAAACCACCAGAGCCTTTTTATTATTGAGCAATGTTTCAAGAATGATGTCAGAAAAGTACTTAAAATCCCCCAAAGCTTGTTGGTTACTGTTAGAGTGGTTTTCCCCGATATCTAATACTCTGGAGACGGCATATTTATCTCCAGTTGATATTTGAAGTTCACTACAGGGCTTGTTTTTCTCCCAAAGATACAAGTGGTTGGCCCTTTTAATATACACTTTGGGGTCAGGAACTCGAAAGCCATCGCAATTTTGAACCACTAAACTTGTTCCTAGCACTTTTTTGTAAAGCTCTATCTGAGAGATTATCCCATTAGAAACGTAAAGGCACACTAGCTTGCCATTTTCTTGAGTAGAGGCCGAAGATCCGACCAAATTAATGCAGGAAATTTTTGTAAGAATTCCCTCCAAAATATGTCCTTTCTCAAAGTTCTCTAAGAAGTTAATGTCGTCTATGATTATCGTCTTAATACAATGAATGAGCATATTGTCCCTTATTAGTCTATTAATTAAGGAGTTTGCCTTTTCTAGGGTGCAAATAGTGATGTCTATGTTTGGAAACCAAGAATTTTGAACTTGCCTTGAGTTCTGCCCAAAGACTTCAATTCTTAGATTCAAAGACTTGGCTCCAAACAGTGTTTTACATCTCTGATAGTAAGAATCGCACTTTTGGGGGTTTGGAAAAATGGCCAGTACATTTCCACCTCTAAAAATTAACTCATTTAGAGCCAAAATCTCACATAATGTTTGGTTTTCAGCCACATTCGGTGAAATTATGAGTTGGGGAGAGATTCTCTCCAGGCTCTCACTTGAAAAATCATTCCTAGAACCGCTTTCGAACAAATATAATAACGCATTTACTTGCCAATCCTTAAGCCTCGTTAAATCATAAGCCAGATTGTACTGGTATTGAACTGAATACGGAATGTTCCAATAGCTCAAGCTATGTTTGTCAGACCCTCTGAAATCTGAGTACGGTTTCAAACGGGAAATATTCTTAAAACCAGAGTTATAACCTCTTTGTGATACCCCAATTTCCTCCAGCATTGAAAGCTCTCTTTTAGCTACTCCAAAGCATTCCGGCTCAAGTATCGAGTCCCCAGAAACGGAAATAAAACATTTTTTCAAGTCTCCATTTTCATCAAAAACTTTTCTCCAAATTCCCACTCTTCTCTTAGGAGTAACTATCAACAGATTGTTCAGGTAAGTGTAAAACTTACACACTGATATGAGATCTTTTGAACTTGAGTTCGAGCCCTTCTTTGTAGTTTGGCCTGAAAACTTGCTTTTTTCCAATTGACCCATAGAGTCTGTATACAAGGGAGATTTCGCTAGCTTTCCAAACCATTCTACATCTTAGTCCAAATAATAATTTTCAGCTCTTCCGGCAGATTCTTACTTAAATTAAGGCAAAACGGAAGATGTTCCAGATTTGACAGTTATCACATTAAAAAGCCAATGAACAAAATTGGGCTGAGTTAGGCTCCCCACTTTTCTATAACGTACTTGAACCCCAAAGTCTATTGAACTTTGTGATTTCCTTCCCTCCTGTCCCCGCTATTCCAAACTTGTCCCTATATTTTAGCCCATGCATTATTAAATCAAAATACGAGTATTAATACCGTGTAGGCGGGCACATTTTGGCCGTTTAAATTATTACATTAGAATTTACGAGGTTTAGAGGATCATCTAAAAGAAAATAAAGATTAAAAAGAAGCTATCGGCTCCCATGAGTTGAGTATTCACACAACACCTGGAATTTTTGCAACTTAACTAGAATCAGTAAATGGGTGGCCCTGCCAATATCAATTAACCTGGTCCCTGCTCAAAAATCACATGCTTGTGACAGATTAAATCAGACATACACTAAATCACTTGAAATATACTGAAAGAATAACGCTCCAGTTATCAGGGCAAAGAGCGAAATTATGAATAAGCTTGTCGAGATTTTGTCTTTGCCAGTAATCATTTGAGAATGCACCTTCTCTGTAGAGTTTAATTCAAAGTAGTTGCTTAGGTTGCCGATAGTCTTTTCTGTTATCGCTTGGACCCCCTCCGGGTAATCCCTCAGCTCTTTTTGAGTTGGGCCGGGCTTGTTTTCGATAATTTCTTCGTGCTCTTGGGAAAGCAACAAATCGACTTGTTCGCTCCACCTTCCTCCTGTAGTGGTTCTAAATTTAAGACTTGGTCTATTCTTCTCTTGTTTAGACTTTGATTCAGTCCCAAGGGCTGAATTCATGGGAACATTGTTGAGGGCACTCTTCATCTCCTCCAGTTGAGAATCAAGCAACGGATCTGGATTTTCATGTTCATATTTATTTTGCTTCTTCTTGAAAATATCCGCTCTTTTGTAGATAATGCTCTTACAGGATTTCCCTTCTGGTGAACTATTGATTTTCTTCGTTAATATAATGAACGCGTGGATTATTTGGTTACTATCGTTTCCGGAAATCGTGATAATTCTTTCGTTGCAGGCCTTTTCGGAAGCCACAAAGATGGGAGATATAATAATATGTGCGCTAGTAACCGTTCTTACGTGACTGATAAATTCACCTTTAACACCAATAATGCTCCCAATTACGCTCCTGGGCACTGCAAGACGAACTGTATACTCAAAATTTTTGGAGCTTCCATTTTCATGACAATCATTTTTCAGCAGAAAGTCCAAAAATTCCATTGTTTCGTTCACATTCTTCTCATTGCCTTCCAAAGTAACAACTCTGTATTTGGTTCCTGGAAAATACTTTTCCGTTCCAGAAACTAAAATAAATACATGATTTACTTGCTTGATTTTTCTCAAAATAGATCCAGAATTTCCTAGAATCTTGTCGGCAATCCTGTCACTAACAAGTAGCTTTACAAAAACAACTTCTTCTTCTTGTTCAATCTCCTGTTCCTTCCTTCCTACCTTTGTGTTTTCACACTTTTTTTCTATGCTTAGATTATTATTCATCATCCTTGACTCCAAAACTTGAAAATTTTCGACGTTTGACTATCAACCTGGTGCTACTTAAAATATAAATTCTTGAAGTTGCCACTCTCACGCAATACTAAAAGCTATATTGGCTCTTCAAATTGAATTTATGTAATGTGCATTGCATGGGTTTTGGTTTCAGTATTGGTTTGCACACAGCGCTTGTGCATTTTTAGATTCTGGCAGGTCCTCGTATTCAGGTGGAATTTTAATTATACTACAAAAATAAGTAAAAATTCGAATTTTCATTTCGAAGGAAAGCCCATTTCGCCTTCTTTCCGTCCATTATAACAAGAAACGAAAGGCAAAGGTTGCGAAAACTCTACTTAATTTCAAGGGCAAACCCACACTCATCCAAAACCTATTCAATAGTGTATAAGTACACTATTCTTTCCTTTTTGTTTCAATCACTATCAACCTTCACATATAGCTAAGTCGAATCCAACTAATAGATACCCGGCTCTCCTCTCAAATCGGAGCAAAATAAGAACAGAAGAATACAGGAGCAAGCGTTTTTCCCTAAGCCGCACCTTTAGCGAATTGGTCAATTGAGCGCACAAAAGGCGGGAAGTATGCACTATGCAAACACACATTTGAAATTCATTACAGTACCGGCCGAACCTGAAAACTGCATGCATGCGCTTAGAGAAGTAACAAGGCTATTAAGGGCTGAACATTTACTTAATAATTATTCTTACTAATGTAAAATCACTCATATTCCGCTTTTCTTTATCAAAGGGTGAAGATATACTAATAGGAAGAAGAATATGCACATGTAGTGAGTGTTCATATAAGAGATCAATTCGCAAGTTATTAAATTGATTCTTGGCTGGTTGCGATTAAGTTGGGAACCCTTTGATTTTCGAAATTGTTCACAATCCAGAATAAAAGTTTCTTTTTTAATATTTTTTCGAGGGCAAAGTTTCCAACAGCACCTATTTCACAGTAGTTCATATTTTTGTCTTCATTACCCTCGCTTTTCTGCCTCTCCAAACTTACTTTCTCCGGATCCAATTGGTTCCTTTTACCGAAATATTTACTGAAGATCCGCGAAGTTAGGGATCTGAACTCCGGATTTTCTATATTCTCCGTGCTCGTTTGCTCGCATGCGGAGTTCCCGGATTTAATTTTAGACCTTCCGAAACCACCAGGAAGTAAATCCCGAAACTCCCTATATAGGTTTAGCTGGTGAAGATAATCTTCTTCTGGTATTCCGGTAAATTCTTCATTCAATATAAAACTTGTATCCATGCTTGGAGAAGCTTCAAGCAGAACTCCTCCGAGCCATTCACTTAATCTCAAACACCTAAATAATCAAGCCTAGAGACTTTCAGCACACTCCCTTATTTAAGGGCGCCCTTACCACCCCCTCCTCTCCCCCGCCTTTGTCTGAAACACTGTAATCCACGAACAAACCAAATTACAAAGGTCCAAAGCCCAGAACTATTCTCCCAAAAGTAAGCAACTCGGAAACTCCACAGAAACGTGTATTTTATTTTGTTTCTACAAGGCTCCAGCCCTCTAAGTAGTTATTTGTGATTCTGGTTTAATAAAAGGTACCATTGCGACCACACACAAGAGCCCGCTCAAACCTTTGCTTGTCCACTAGAGTACTGAATGACATGGTGACCTATAGGAAATAGAGAATGTGCGAGTTTTCTGGGTAAAAAAGAGATTCATTATTTGATACGTGAGCTTTCAGAGAGTCCAAAGTCTTGAAAAAATTGCACAATTTTCTGTCGGAGTTCCAGGTCTTCCAGCCGCTGATGAAACTCAGTAAGAGGTTGTTTCTGCCGTTACCACTGATGAAATTAGAATCCCGGGCATGATCATTACTTTCGTCTCCCGCACCAAATTTCTTGAGGGAAAATGAGCTGGGCCGTTTTGGTGGGTCCTTAAAGGGCTCCAGTCTTGAGACAAGGTCCGAGAGAATAAAACATATTTGACGTATTAAGGAGGTGAGCCTTATTAAGAAGTCAATGTGAGTGGGGCTCATTTTAGCTTTCAGACCATCTTTGCAGCAGAAATCCTCTACCACCTTCCACTTTTGGCCGTTGCTTGGTTCGCAAAGATGCCCAAGTTTTTTGGCAAACCCTTTACTTTCGAAGCTGGGCTTCAGGTTGAATCTTTCTAAAAGAGAGATCACGTATTCCAGCAACCTTTCGAGAGTATAATGAGAGCTACTCACTTTCCTCTCGATCCCCCAGACCAGTTTTAAAAGCTCCTCTGAGAAAGAGTCGTAAAGGTATCCTTGAGAAAATCCAAGATATAAATTAAAATCTGTTGTGTTCTTTCTGCACCAAATATACAGACTCAGTCTCCCAACAAAACATTTGAGCTCTAAGAGCCTTTTGGAGATCAAGTCAAGCAGAATAATCATTTGGAAAAGCTTTTCTGGGCCAAAATCCGGAGGAATCGTACCCAATACCTCCACCTTTTGTATTGTTGAATTCCTTTTCTGAGCCCTCTTCGGCTTTCCAAGGCCCATATCCAGTCCAAATACAAATCTAAACAACTGCCTGCACTTTATCCTTCCGTTCACCATCATGTAGTTCTCCAGCTGCCTCTCGTCTGTTCCACTCCTCTCCAACTCCCAGCTCAAACTCTCTGCGTGTCCCACGATAGTTTTCATACCCTCCCCCTTTCCTTGGCCCCTTTCCGCCAGTACAGATCTTAAATACCCAAGGATCCGTAGAAATATGGCTCTTTCCTCTCTCCCGTATCCCTCTACCTCTCCCACCTGCTTCTCTTCCTCTTCGTCCTCCCAAAGTACGTTCCCGAGGGCTTCGCTAATGGCAAAAGCCATGTTTACATGGTCTTTAACCCTCAGTGTTTGATTGCAAACTACATTAAAGGCCTCATTTAGGCGATCTAAGTATAATCTGTAAATTTGTTCTAACTCCATTCGGTTTCTCCTGAGGTACTCCACCAGAGTATCTTTGCGTGAAAAGAAAAATCTTGTCTGTGAATTCATCTCCCCTAAACCTTCCTCCATTTCTTCATCGTCTTCAGCAGAAGAACAGCCAAAAAACCTGCTCCCAACGAACCCATTCCCTTGAGAAAAGAACGAAGATAATCTCTTTTCAGAATTGAAACCCTTAGATATTAAGGATTCTGAGCCTTCAGTAGAGTTTGAATCTCCTAATAAAGCTCTTTTAATAGTCATGACCCTCTCCAGAATTGGAACTAGAGACTTAAGGACTGACTCTCTCATGCTCTCGTTCAGAGTGAAGTACTCCTGTTCGCCTGTCTCTAGACCACAAACTAACTCTAATTGGTGCTTCAAGAGACCTTTCTGCAGAGTCTCATAAATGGTACTCAGTATGTGTCCAAAGCCGTATATCTCCAAGTCTATTGATCTAGAGCTTGATCCCGAGGATAATACAACTCTGGACTCCATCTCCAACCCCAACTCTGATTTTGAAGCCGACCTTAATATGTGGGAGCTGCTCATCTGGAACTGCCACATATGGGCGTAAATTTCTGATAATAGAAAGTACCCATGGAAAATCCCCCAAATTCCGGGCTGATCATGGGAGGGCCTTAACCTGAAGACAGTAGCCAGCATGTCAAACGCCGGGGAGAATACTTTCAAGATCACGTCGATGTTTAGGCTCGTATCTGTACCTTTTAATTCTCCAAATCTCCCAAAACAGCGTCCCAAATCATCCAAATACATCTGTAGGAATTCAAAAATCACTCTTCTCGAAGTGGAAATCGAGAAACAGATATTCCGAAAGCTCCCGAGCCAATCGTCCTCTGAAACCACAAATCTCCCTCCTTTCCTGACCCTATCCAACAAGAAATCCAGCAGCTCAACCAAGCTTCTAAGATAGTGCACCTTGGTTCCAAACGCACACATTTTTGAAATGAGATCTAGAGACAAGTATAAGCTCCCATCCCTATTTTCCCCTCTGCTTTTTTTAGTGCCGTGGTAAACAAATCTTTCTCCCTGGCCAAAGCCATTCATCCAAGGAGTTAATTTACCCCAACTTCCCTCTTGTCTCACAACTATTTTGTATCTATCCGCAAATAAAGTATAAATGCTTGAAAAATCCTTCCTTTCGTCCCGGAAATTCTTTGGGTGAAGACTAAATTCGGAGGAACCAAAGCCCTGGAACAGCCTTAAAACTGATCCGGTCTTCATCCAAACGTAGCCCGTGTTACTGTTCCCCATGTTGCTACCTTCGTTGTTTTCGGCACCACCATTTAGGAACTGGTTCGGGAGTATTCCTGAGCAATTTTTAATCCTCTCTGTGGTAATAACGCTCAATATAGATTCATTAAAGGCTTTATTGGAGTGGTTCTGGCTCAAATACTGCTGATCCCAAGTTGAACCCAAATACCTGTTGTCGTACTCCACAATGCTCCTCCTCGAAACTCTCTCTAAAAGAGCTGGGAGTCTTATCCTCGAAAGATGAGTAACGCTACGACCCCCAGTGTTGCTATAGCCTCTATTCCCCTCCTTTAGCTCTCCCAAGCCGGTGAAAAAATAGTAGGAAGAAAAAGACCTTGATACTTGCTTTGACTCCGTGCCTTCCTCCTGGTCTTTGTCAAGATCCTCAATAAGGCTGTTTCTAATATTAATAGCAAAATTTTGTTCGGCCTGGGCCAAGAAGAGTTCACCTTTCGGATCCGGGGAGTCAATCCGGAGACTTTCAGTCGCCTCCAATTCTTCAAGCTCATCCTCGGAGTTCCCCATGAAGGAAGCCAAAAGAGAGTTTTCTCTTTCCAGTCCAGAGGAAGTCCTAGATGAGTAGTTTGCAGATTTCTCTAGATGTTTGGGTCCGTTCTTTTCGGTTCTCACAAGATCTCCAAATACTAAATCCGCAATTTCCCCGGCTTTTTTTGAAATCTCGCTTTCCTCCTGACCCTGCAACTTATTTGTTCTGTTAGAGAAAATGTTCCAATTTTCGATTCTTCTCTCCCTCGCCAAGTCACTGAAGGTCGAAATTCCCAAGGCAAAGTCTGAAAGAATTTCGGACCAAAGTTGTGACCATTCGAGATGGTGTACTCTGCTTTTAAAGAATAAGGAGGAAAATGTGCTCAGGTCCTTCCTAAAGTCGAATTTGAGCCGGTCTCTCTCAGTCTCGTCTGGTCTCCTAATTTCCTTCTGGATCAGTGAATTAAGCCTCCAAGTTAAATCCGAGTTAAAGGTTTCTCCCAAGTAAGATTCCCTCCAGAAATCTAGTCTCCAAACATCTATTGATCCGAGAAAAACGCATAAAAGCTGCAAAGCGCAGTCTTGAGGATTATTTCCAGAGTGAGAGATCACCTTGTTTATCATCAAAAAAAGCGGTACCAGGCAGATCATTTGAGCCTCTACAACCTTTGATCTCTTGTCCCTAATCACTTTCATATTATCCTCTGATTCTGCCCTTTCCAAGCTCTTTAGCACTAAATCTGATAGTCTCTTGTCTACGAAGCCAACTGGATCAGCTCCACTCGGATCTGCGAGCTTTTTATTTTTTGATAAGATGATCTTCCAAATCTTATCTTCAATGCCTTTCTGCAATCCCAAATACTGAGTTTCGTCCGCATCTTCGCCCAACTCCTTTCTCACAATACTCCTAGTCAGTTCGCTCAAAAGCTCTTTAATCGACTTTCCACTTAAGTCAGCCATTTTGAGCCAATTCGTGAATTCCCCCTCAACTCTGTAGACTCCCAGGTCTTATTGCTCTTGTCTCCAAATCCACGCACTTCTATCTTTGTTCTTTTAATCCCCACCCAAATTCAAAAGTTCTCCCTAAGGTACACACACACATATACAAGAGGAATCACCTCGGTAAACTTAAATCATAGTCAATTCAATTTCCGTTTTGAGATATACCTACGTGTATATTTCCAATTAACCCTCTACTTTTTTCTTTTATTCCTATTTTACATGATTTCTGGTACCTGCCCCGGCGGGCAGGTAATATCAAAAAAATTCAAAAAAGTATGTAACAGATTTTGGAGGCTTATTAGACACTAGAATCACCAGTCAATTTGGTGAAACATCGAATAAGTACTATGGATCTGTTTCGAAAGACTCAGTTTCGTAGTAAATCTGAGCAATTCCCAAGAGCATCCCGAGTAAAACACTAGGGTACCAGAGAATAATGCTGTTGCAAGGCAATCCATCGAAGAACGCTTCGGACGAATCCCATTCCGCATTAACGAAATTCAAAGTTACTACCGAATCGAACAAAAATAAAAAACATCAAATTCAATATTTCCCTTATTTTTTCCGTAGTTTTTAAGTCACTAAACCTGTAAATTAGCAAAGGCGGGCAGTTCCAGGAACTGCTTAATCTAAAAATCGGCAACCGTTTGGAGTCAAGAGCCCTAGTACCCGGAAAAGACGACTTACCTGACTTCTGTTCTCAAATAAGATATAGCCCTGCAACTTCTCGATGCTAGTTTTGTGCTTCGAGCCTATAACTATGTAGAGCGAAAGCATTATTAGGGGCGTGAAAATTAAAATAAGTAGTAAGAGGGAAAATGCCCGAATCCCATCCTCGGAACTTAATCTAAAATACACACTGCCAATGTTGTGACCCGATCTGGAGTTATGGTGGTGGTAGAAGCAGATGTAGTAGTGAGCTGTGGAGAGGTGGTTAACCGGGAATTTATAGTCGAACTTTTGGCCCTCCAAATCGTTGTTTGGATTCCAGGAAAAGCTCTGCAGAAGCAGGCCATTCCCTGAAGCTGAGCCCGTCGGCTGCAGTACTTTCAGGGCCTCCTCCTCTGGAAACCCCTGACAAAGACTATCCTTTTTCAGAGACGCAACGGAAAAACTTGCAATTTTAGCACTCAAGGAGCTTTTCAGTCCAAACTCCAGGTTCCAGCCCGGGTTAAGCAGGACCCTCACATCCACAATAAATCTGTTAAAGGGGTAAAGTCTTGGCACCTCTAACCCGTCCGGGAAGATCTCCAGTCTCCAGCCTCCGAAATCGCTACTTGTTGGAGGACTTAAAATCAATCCTTCACTCGAGTCCCGGCCTAGACAGTAGCAAACTCTCAGAGGGCCGAAAACGCCCTTCGGGTCCTTCCCAATTCCAGGAGCGCTTCTCAGATCAAACACCCTCGATGCCGGTAGTTCCTTGTCAATGAAAGTCGGAATTTCACTCTCCCTGGGCCTGAATTCTTCAAAGTCGCACTCAACGTGAACTCCCTCCTCGAACTTCCGTCCCCAAAATCTCTCGCAAGTCGAGTTTCCGCAGCTTATTCCTTTCCCTACCAGCAAACACCTCTTATCTACCCTTTTTTCTTCCGGAATCCCCTCCCAAATGCGAATAACGGGCCCTTCGGTGCCTTTCCCCACCGAAACTGGAATCACCCCGACTTCCTGGTTCCAGTACGGAAACAAATTAGACGACCTCGAACTCGTAAATCCGCACACAAAGATCAGGAATCTTAAAAACGCCCCTTCCATCCAAACATGCGTTCATTACCCTCGTAAATCACTAATTTCTCAGTGTTCAGGCGCCAAATGCCGCCCAAATTGCCTTCCAAGAAACTTCCACCGAAACCTCCGGGTTAGAAAGCGAAAGTGGCTGTAGGAGCAGGGAGATCCCCAGACCCCTCCTCGCTGAACCCCCCATTCGGCACCTTCCACTTGCTTTCTTCCTCAGGAAGCACAAACTTGGAGCAATCCGATATTTTCCCGCCTGGGCGGGAAAATACATCGGCTCGCCCTTTTACTACCGAGGCAGAGCCGAGAAAAGCAAAAGAAGAGGCTTCCGGAACGAAGCTTTCAAGGAAGGAAACCGCACTAACTTTCGAAGCCCTCCCTTTCCCTCTCTGAACAATGGTCTTGTTCCACAGCTTCTCGGAGTTCAAAACGGCTGGTTACTCGCTCTTCAAGTCCAGTCCCGTGAAGGTAAGTTTGCACCCTGAGTCGAGGCGTCCGCCTCCCGAATTCCGGAGAGTCCCCCGGGGCTGTGAAGGCCCTCTGGAAGACCGCCTCTCCCCACCCGGCCGGACTCCCGGGACTCCCCCCGCAGGCTCCACTCCTGTATCCCAAACCGAACCTCTAATTTCGCCCTGACCCAACTCCCCGCCAGACCAAGCTCGTAATTAAAGTGCTCAAGTCCAAAGGCAACAGGCTCAGCCTCAGAATCACCAACGACAAGCACTCAGTGAGTCACATCTACAAGACCTCAAAGTACTCCCAAGACATAGAGAAACTCAAACAACTAATAGGACTCTTCCTAAACGAGTAGCTTACTCTCCTTTAAAGAGAGATTAGATCAAAATGACCTAACTATATATCCCCTAAGCTCTAATTTCAGTGTCTTTCATTCCGTTCCAGTCAAGCACTCATTCTAGAGAATCCAATTCCGCGAGGTATTACTCAACAAAACCCCTTTCTGCAAAGAAATTACGTCCTTAATCCTCGTCATCCATTTGCACTCGAAGGGACATCCGGACAGGCTCGCATCCCTTCAGCCGAAATACTGATTTCCATAGTCATGATCTTCAATCAATCGTACTTAAATGAACAAATTTCCATCCCAGTACCAAACACTTGGGCCCCGCGCCTCCACTGTAAAATCTACCTGGCCCCAAATCCGAAATAAAAGGCTCCTGGAGTCCGATTTGCAAGTATTTCATTCCGCATCTAGGCGCCAGAGGATCCGTCCTGGACGCCGTAGATTGCCGAATAAGTGGGAAGATTCCAAGTCTCAGTCCAAAAAACAATACTTGGCTATGGTGAGTATGCGTTGCAAAGAGAGTGGTATACATGGTAACGCAATATATAGCTGACAACTCCTCGGAGCACGGATGTTGACGCCCAACAATTTGTATCCAGATTACTTAAAGTTCAATTACCTGTAAGGCTTCTTCACTCTATCCGCTCCAATTGGTCGATTTGGAGAATTGTAAAAAACCGCCTAGATGTTTAGAATTGGTTTCGTCCAGAAATCCAATAAAGTCGGAGGCGTGAACTTAAGGTGGTGTTCCTCACCTTTGGAATTCCCGGTGAAATACGAGTCGTTAGTATTCTTAGCATGGGTGGACCCTGAGTCCAGGGCCCGTCTGTGTTTATATTCCAGGCCAAAGTGACGGTCCATATTCACGGCGCTTCGCTGGGACGCCCCCGACTGCACTTCCGAAGGGCCTCCGTATCTAGCAAAGGAGTTACCTGTTTCGTCTGCAAAATTGGCGGAGTTGCTTCCGAGACGGTGGTGGGTGCCAACCTCAAAGCCGCGGGAGTTATTGCTCCCTAGGCCTCCGAACTGGATCTGAGGAGGCTGGGGAACTTCCGAAATGTCGTAAATATCGGAGCTTCTCGAGGCCATGTTTGTGCCCATCCCGCTGTTGTGAGGAAACGGCTGGTTGTAGGCGAAGCCAAAGGGCCCATTGGCACCGTTGTTTGGACTCACAGGGCGGTGAACCGGGCTCGAACTTCCCTGTCCGCTTCCGCCGGGCATGCATCCTCCAATTACCTGGGACAGTTGCTTTTGTTTCGCTCGACTCTTGGCAAGTCTCACTTCTATAGGCCTTTTAGAGTTGTCAAAGATATACTTCTTGTCGAGAAACATGATCGCGTTTTCAGCCATGAACTTGCGGGGGAAGGTGACGAAGGCCGAGCACTTGCTCTGTTTGTTGTTGTCTCTAATGATGTGAACCTCATCCACATGGCCGAATTGTTTGAAAAGAAGAAGCAGCTGATCTTCAGTGCAGTTCTTGGGCAGGCTCCCAACAAACACCTTGACGGACTCTCCGCACGGCTGCACGTCCGGAGAGAGTCCGAGTCTTTCAATTTCTCCGTCCGCGTATTTGACCTGAATTGGGCCGACGTCTTTGTCCAGGACGGTCTTGCCGTGAATACAGAGAATCGCGTTTTGGGCCTCATAAATGTTGGAGAACCTGACGAAGGCGCATCCCTTGGGGCCGTTGGAGTCTCGAATGATATTGCACTCCACAACGAGGCCGTATTTGTTGAATATTTTCAAAAGCTCTTCGTTAGTCATGTGCTTGGGAACTCTATTAACGAACAGCTTTACCGGAGCATATCCTCTCTTGGACCTTCTTCTGTTGTTCTGCTTGTTAATAAAGCCGATGTCCTTGAGCTGGTCGCTAGTCAAAGAGCTCAGAGAGTCTCCCTGTCTGACAAACCTCTCTCCTCTGGGAGGAGACATGGCAATGGCACGAGGAATGGAGTTAGCGGCAGGGTCTGCATCCGGCCCACACTCCATGCATCTAATCATGGGCCTGTACCTCATATGGGCGTCTTTGCTCGAACCGGAGGAGTCTCTGGCCAAAGAACCACCCATGTCGAGAGGCTCCATTTCGTCCCTGGCATCAAAATACTTGTTTAGGTCGCTGTTAGACCTGGAGTAGCTGATGGAACCAAAGTCTCTGGGATGTTGGCAGGGGCCAATTCCGGGATACTTGACATTGTTGGAGAAATCCGTAGTCACCGATCGTTGATACTTGGACGTATTATCAAAGTAACTATTAGTTTCCTTTGAACCAATAAAGCTAATGTGGTCGTCGAGAAACAGATTGCCGGCGTCCCGAATACCCGCTATGAAGGGATTCAGCTGGTCCTCGCCCATGGCC
The DNA here is from genome assembly GCA_014529505.1 of Cryptosporidium felis. Taxonomy (NCBI): domain Eukaryota; phylum Apicomplexa; class Conoidasida; order Eucoccidiorida; family Cryptosporidiidae; genus Cryptosporidium; species Cryptosporidium felis. Next base: position 21,318 of record JABXOJ010000021.1, read on the forward strand.
GCAATCTGGTCGAAGTTGACGAAGTAGCTCTCCTCGTTGTTGCTGTAAAGAGAGGCAGGAAAACTGTTGCTTCGATTAAAGAGAGCCTGGGAAACTCTTGCGAACTCCGAGGCTCCAGGTCTGCCTCCTGCGCAATTTCTAGAGCAATTCGCGTTCTGGCCCGTCCAGAACGCCTTTCCTTCAACAACGTCCTTGTAACATCTGCTGTCCATCATTAAACTAAAACATTACATATCATTCAAGAAAGTCCCAATAATCAAGGTCAGAGCCTACCCTTTGCTACCCTTTACCAAATAAAAGTCTCGTTTTCACCTACCTCTTTTCGGGAGTTTCCAAAGTGAGAACTTGAATACTTTGTCGATGTGTCAGTAGACGCCTTTTTTACCAGCGACCTGAACTCTTTTTTGCGCCAAGGGGAATTCCGTAGACCTCCAAGACCTCTACCTGACCTTTTTAGTAAACTTTCATAGGCCCGCCCACGGGGGTCTTGCAGCAAATTAAGACTTCCAGAAACCGCGCCAGGAGTAGGCACGTGCAACGTCCAATAACGGAGCTTGGAGGCGGCGGGCCATCCAAGAAATTTTATAATTGGCGAGGGAATGCCTCAAAAGGCATCAAAAATCAACTTGGAACATCTGGGTTGGAATTTTTTAAGATCTTGCTGTCTGAAGTCGAGGATTCCGGCGTCGGTCCTAATCTTCTTGGGATAGGAGAATGCGTTTATGCCTTCGGTTCCATTGCCGGACTTGCTGCCGTGGTTTACCTGGTTGTAGTAGCCTTCCCTTCCACGCCCTCCCACTAGAGAACGAATGTAATTCCGGAAGGTAACGTGGACAGGACTTTCGGTTGAATTCTTGGGGTTCGAGATTAGCCGGTCGAACGGTGGGGCCTGCAGGAGGAGAACGTAGGACCTCCTGTATTGGGAGTCGGGGAGGAAGTAGTCGTAGAATAGGTCGATGATGTCTTGTTTTTCGATGAGGTGGGTAGCAATGCACGATTCGTGTTTCCAGTTGTAGTTGTACCTCCACTTGGACATTTCCAGTAGGGAGGTTCTGAGGTTTCGGATCTGCACCTTCTCTTTGGAACAGTAGTACTTGATGAATTGGTTCTTGATAGAGGCGAATTCGGAGTCGGTAAGAATGCTCTGACTTTCGATTCTAGACTTGAACTCTAATATTGAACTTTCTAAGATAGAAAATAGAGTAAAGCTGTCTATGCTGGAGGAAAGCACATAGAGAGTGAACTGAGAAATGCTGTTTAGCTTGTAAAAAGACGCTTCTGCCTCTCCATTGATAATGGAGTCGGAATTCGGACTGCTGAACTGAGATCTGGTGTTTCTGAGGTACTTGTGGATAATGTCGGTAGCCAGTTTTTTAACTATGCCTGAATAATGGTTTCTGAAAACTTTTTCGAGGATTCTCGAAGAAACCGTATTGTAAACGCATCTCGGCTGCACCCCATCATTTCTTTCCCAGACAAGTCCGTCCTCGTCTTCAAAGAATATGTCTTGGTCTGAAACCTGGAACTTCTTGCTCGAGTAGCTCCTATTATTACAAGCGAGCTGGAACCTTATAGATGCACTACTGGCTGTAAGAATCCCATCTGTGAAGGCTTGCCTTATTACCATCGGCTCGTTGTCAATCGGGAACGAGAAATAAGGCTCCTGCAGCAAACAGATACTTTTGTAAGAATCCGCCCTCTCGAAGAAAACCTTACTTAAAATAAGCTCTGAATAGTTCTTGTAGAAGTCATCTTCCGTGGCTCCCACTACTATGGACTCCAAGTACCCAATTTGACGAGCCTTTTGGGAATGCTTTAAAAAGAATGTTTCCATAATATAATTGTGGAACGTCAGATAATCGTCGTAAGTAATTGAAATTCCAGTAAAAATGAAGGACTCGTCCTCGAAGAAATCCTCGTATTGCATAATCCCCTGGTAGTAACGAATTAAGTCTATTGGCGTTCTGTTCTTCCTGTGCTTAATTTCATTCTTCATTATATTCCTCAGGATTTTGTAGAACTTAACTATTTTGAAGGGCTTAAATCTGGAGGCCATCTCATCAAAAAGAAAATTAATGTATTTCAAAAGAGAGCTAGAAGGCCCCACAAAGTTGAACTCTATTTCGTTTCTCCCGAGCGACAGGGAACTGAAATGAAACGGTTTCGTCAAAGTACCTGAACTTCTCCAGTTTTTGATTCTGCCTCCGCTTTTCTGGAATATTCTAGTAAGTATGTTGCTGTAGCCAGGAATAGACTCGCTTTCCCAGAACTTCTCAATAGAAATGTTGAAGATCTCCATCAAAATATTCATCATTATTATCCCTGTCTGGCTCTTAGAGGCCTCCGGAACTCCCGGCAGGGGTAGGTTGTCACCAAATATAGCCCCTGAGTTCACTTCAGTTCTTAAAATTGATCTTACAAAGACCACAGGCGAGTAGAACTCGAAATTATCTAGTTTGATTGTAATGCTCAGATCACTTCTATGAACTATATTGGGGTAAAGTAGCTCTGAACTACGGGGACCCATAATTTTCGCCTTTTCTCTCTCGTAGTCCGGAATCCGGACAAACTCCTCTAAGTTTGCAATCTTGAGCGGCAAGGTCCAGTTGTTTGAGTTTGAGAACCGTTTAATCTGCTCCTCCTTAAACAGGATGTTGTCTTTGTAGTAAGAGTTGAACTGTAGGTTGACATATTCGTGGTAATTGTAAGCCCTGACTCTGAGAACGAACTCCGTTCTATATCTGAAATATGGATCCGTAAATACCACCTTGGCCTTAAACTCTACAATACTTCTCAAGATGAACTCCAAGATTACAAATACCAGACTTCCAGTCTCATAGGTAGTCTCTGCCTTTTTAATCACGCCGCCCCTTCCCAACCTGAAAATACAGCAGTCCTTCCTGTTCATCAACTCACACTCCTTTGGAAGCCTGGAATAAGATCTGTGTATAGAATTCAGAATCAACTGCGGGTAATTCTTAATGAAAAAAGGGTCGTAAATCCTTATCTCATTTTTTATCCAGTTTGACTCCATATCATGAAACTGGGTAATTTGAACGGGAATTCCGCAATTATTCATTGGAGTTGTTAATAAGGTTGGAAGGTATTCATACAAGTACTGCAAATGCCAATTTATTTCACTTAATCTCTGAACCTCATCTACAATCTCAAATAACTCCCGGCTTACCTTTAACCCCGGATTATATTGCTTTGACTTATTCTCATTTTCAAACTGCTTTAGAAGAAAAACAGTGTAGGAATAAAAGTCTTCAATGATGACTTTTGCGTTTCCAGTATTCGAAGTATTCAATATAAACCTGAAATTCAGTAATAGCGTTTTAGACGAGTAATGAACTTTCCACGTTATCTTTAAGTCCTGAATAAACTTGAACTCGTCTCTAAGCTTTCTAACCATTTTGGAATCTATGTAGATTGTTGTAACAACGTCCATTACTCTTGTTAAAGACAGAGAAATAACATGAGCCATATTTTTGAGCCCAATCTTGAAGTTTATGTCCAGGACACTTTTCTTGTACGAAAGAGGAACAATATTGAAGATCTTGACTCCCCTCGCCCTTGAATCCCATTCCTCATCCACAATTTTGCCAAATCCGTCTCTAGCCTGCTTGTTAGCCTGGCCTTTCTCGGCATCATTGATGCTTCCTTTTCTGGGACTTTCGCTCTCTCTCCCACTTTCGCCCTCCCTTACTCGAATAGGATACTTTCCGATGAAGAGCTTTCCTTTTTCTTCGCACTCTGGGCCGAAAACCGCAAACTCTCTTCCCAAGACTTTCTCAAACTCGGTGTGGCTCACTGCCGAGTCTATGAACAGGGTCATTTCCTCCGGTAACCAATACTTTTCGTACTGCTTCTTTATTAGAACTTTCAACTCAAGTAGCCAATCCTGCAATTCTTCTGGTAAGCTCGATTCAGAAATGCTATCATGAAAGGAGCATATGTTGGAGGAAAGAAAAGAGAGCTTATCCTGCCAAATAGTAGAGAAGATCCCGCATTTTGAAAAATAAACTGAAATAGGGTTTTCACCGTTTTCCTCCTCTTCACGAGTCCGGTACTCCCCTTCGGTGCCTTTTTCAACCCCATCTTCTTCAGCCTTTTTTAGCCTCATGCTCGCCTTAATGTAGTTTATTCTGTATTCCTCGTCCTGCAGGCAAGACTTGTAAATGTAGTATAACCTACACAAAGAATTAAGTAGATTCTGTGTTGAAAGCAGTTTATTCTTGACGAAAATGGATTCCGCTTGGCTACTTTCTTTGGAGGCCTCCTGGCTATCAGCTTTACTTGAGGTGAGCCCTACTGAGTCCGTGAACCTCTTCAAAGATTCTATTGCTGCGTCGTCCGCAATGATTGCCGTTAGTTTGGTGTACAAGCTCGAAACCGTGACACTCGTCAAGCTGTCATCCTTTCTTCTTTCAATATAATCGCCAAAAGTAAGCAAATAGTTATCTACATCAGACTCCATATTTAAAAATATGAAGCCCATCAAATAAGTCAGACCCTCATTATTCAAAGGGTCAATTTTTGACCCAAATGGCAGGTAAATCGAAAACTCCGTCCTGATCTTCATAGGCGAGAAGTTAATTATTGCAGTTGTTCCCAACTCGCAGTTCTGTATTGCAATCAGCTTCTTTTTAGAGCCAGTTGGGTAATCTACTTTGATTCTTCTGTACTTACCCACAGCTTCTTTATGCTCACCCAAAGAACTTTCAAATTTCTCTGAAGTTTGGTTCGAGACATCTTTTAAAAGAACACTAACCACTTCATGACCCTCCCAGGGCTCTCCAATCAGAAATTTCAGGCTCTCTAGCTCCTGAGTCAAGTTTTCGTATTTTTTGTTGATGAATCCTTCTACTGGTGAATAGTTAACCGTTATTCTATTTTTGGGCTTATAGACACTTGAAAAGTTACTCTTCACAGAATAAATACCTATTAGAAACGTAAAGACGTGCTTCAGGGCTTTCATTGTTAATATTTTCGGCATTTCCTCACTCTATTAATCCTGGTCACTCTTCCAATTTGTCCTTGAGTTCTACCTAAGGTTATTTTAACCTTCTCTATCGGCTCGATAAAGTCTTTGTTTGAACCGAGCTTATGATAAAAAACAAAAAATAGCTTATTCCCTCTCCTAACTTATTTTTATTTTGCATTTTCTTTTTTATTCTATTTCTTTTATACGTGTGCAGTTTTTTTACGCCCCACATTGACCATTTTTTTATTCGGCACCGGTAAAACACGTGTATCGGTCTGCATGCAGGAAAATTTTAAAGTTCACGAAAATCAAATTGAATGTGAAGGAGAGCTGTGCAAAATAAAAGAAAGGGAAAACGAGATTCTATCTCCGAATGATCTGGCACATTTTTGGAACTTTTCAAAATTATAGTCTAATTACTAGTCAGTACAGCAAAAGCCTTTGAATATATTGAAGAAAGAATTCTCTTGCGAGACTCTCCTATTTAAAATAGAGTTTGGGCCATGAATTTGATCAAATCTGTAGTTTGGGTTTTGTTGGTTCGGAACCAACTTTACAGTGAAACGTAAGGTTCCCACTACTTGGTTTGTCTGAGGGTCAACTAAACAAGCCTGAGAAGGGATTCCAAGAGAATTAATATCGATGTTAATTGAGCAAGAACCCAAAATGTCGACTCTGAAGTCATTCTCCTCAAGAACCTTTAGCTTTAGTACAGGCTGAGTCCAAGAAAACGGGATTGAAACCTCGTCATGGATTATGCAAGAGATTTGTCTGGAGCCGCCCATGCTGCCACTTGGAAAAGGTCCAATTTTATAGGTTTCATTTTTGTCGTCCACATTGTTAAAACTAGCAACAATGGAGTAATCCATTGTTGCAATGGAATTATATACGCCCCCTCCCGCTGAGTGACCACCGCAGTTGCCTGGTAAGTCCTGGATACTTTCAATTTGGATTTGAGCCAGGAGAGGTACTGAGTTGAGGAGCTGATGGTTGGCCACTGAGTTTATTTGGCTTTGATTCAGCCCTGGGTTTGTCAGAAATGGCTGGTTCAAAGAAGTGTTTGGCTGGGAAATGTGACTCTTTGCATTAATGCTTGGAAACTGTTCGTATTGTAGTGGTTCTTCTCGAATTATAGAGCTCGAAAGTCCTTTCTCGGAGTAGTAGTTACCATTTTGGATACTAGAATTTACATTCAAGTTTGAGTTTTCTTGACAATTGTTTGTTTGGTTCCCCTGCGTCACAGAGAGATTTGAACCCGTGTTGCTTCTTGCAATATTCTGGGACTGGAATGCCTGACGCAGAGAAGTTCTGGATACATCCCCAGAACCGAGTCTCAATCCCTCATTTTGGCCATAAGCTTCATTTAAACCATTGGATGGGGTCGCCGAAGCCGACTTAACACTGTTGGATGGAATATTGAGTCTATTCATCTGGACGCCCGGACCTTTTACAGTGAAGTCAGAGTTCTCGGCTTTCCTTGAGGAAACTCCCACAAGAAAGGACGGCATCTTTTCACTCCCCATATGGACTTGCTGACCTCTAGCAAACTGCTGGACCCCGATAAATTGCTGATCTCCAGGAAACTGTTGGACTCCGGCAAATTGTTGAGTTCCTGGAAACTGCTGACCTCTGGCAAATGGTTGAACCCCAACTGGGATCATTTCATTTATAATCGGAATATTTTTACTTTGAAAAAACATTGGAGGCCGTGCTGGTTGGTCGGGATAGATGTTATCCGGAAACCTTGTGCTTAAACCTGAATAGTGACCGTAAATAACGTTTGGCCCACTAGTAGCTATATTTTCAGACTCCTGATTAATTATTAGCCCAGACCTCAATGGACTGATTTCTGCCGTCTTAATTGGTGCAAAAGAGTTTTCCCCGTGAATATTTTGCGAGCCAAAAAAGGGCTGGTCAATCATCCCGGAAGGTTCTTTTACAAAAGAGCTTCTACCACCTCCAAGCATCACCTCCGAAGAAAACCCCTGGAATTAAAATAAAAAAAGAAAAGTCAGATCGTTCCTTTTTTTTTCGAACCGGTCAATCAATTGAACCAAATCCAACTTTGTAGTTTGCCTTCCGGTTCCGAATCCCAACTTACATTCATTAGAGAACTCATGTTCAGACAAATCTTAAATTCTAAATCACTGCCACGCCTAAAAACTACTTTTTCTTATGTTATTATTTCCTCCTTTTTTTCTTTTAGTAATTTCTCACAACTTGCGCAACTCACAACTTGTGAGCCAATTCGTGAATTTGTGGCGCCAAAATCCCCTAGAAACAAAGTTAGAAAATTCAGCACAAAAATACAGAATTCTATTTTAGAAAGGAAACCAAAAAGACATGGAACGGCTTTAACATAAGATTCAATCACACTACTTAGACGGAACAATCCAGCTTTAAGTTTAAATGGGCGGATTTCAGATCCAAGTATTCTTACCTAATTTTTCAAAAATTAAGTTAACTTCACACAAAATTTGTTTTAAAATATTAAATTTTCATGTTAAATTTAAACCTCAAAAGTCCAGTTTGATCACCAATAAATCAAATTATTTTACCTCTAGATCCCTTTGGGTCTTGGGATTTGGAGAAAATATAAACGGAATCTTCTGTATTTTCCCAACCTACTGAAGTTCTCATCAAAAGGCGGAGGGACTTCTCCTCCAATTAATAAACTCTGTAATTAAGTAAATCTCCCGACCTTCCTCACTTGAATCGAATAATACCCTCTCTGCAATGTAAATAATCTTTTTATTATGCATAAATGTGCCGCCCGAACGCGGGAAATTCGGGACAGAATATTTTCGTCAAAGAGGTACCAACTATAAAGTTAACTATTGAATGTACTAGATAAATGTCTGTATTGAATTTAAAAACTATGTAATGGGTAGATATTGTTCGGTTTAGGTAATAAAAAATAATGAAAAGTCTAATTGACTTTGGCGGACTATCAAACTGTATAATTGAAAATGTACGGTCTATGTTTAATAGCCGACAGCAGGTAAAAAGTTTTTTGGCAGTTAAATTTCAGAAAACTTGATTGCCTTCGGAAAAAGTCTTTTTTTCGTATTTAATTTCTTCTGAATACTGAAATGGCAGGAGATAAGAGAAAGCGTGTACAGGAAACCGAGGTAGACTCAGAGGGAAATGAGGAAGAAACCAGCTTAAAGAAAAACTCTGTCGAAGTCGAAGTGGAAGACGATTTTGATGGTTTACCATCTGAAGAGGAGGAATTAGATGACATTGATGACGATGAAGATGAAGATGATGACGAAGAAGATGATGACGATGAAGATGACGAAGAACAAGACCCAACCCAAGAAGGCGACGAAGGTGCCGAGGATGAAGATGATGACGAGGATGAGGAAGAAGAAGAAGAAGAAGAAGAGGAAGACGATGATGACGAGGAATAAATACAATTCCACTTATAATCGCTTCTTTCCCACTTCAATTGGCTCGATCGCGGCTGAAAGTACTCTCAAATGAAGAGATCACTAATCAAAACGATTCAATTATGGCTTTGGTCGTTAGACCAATGATAGAGGAACTATTCTGGCTCGGTGAATGATGCCTCTTAATAATCGGTCATTCTTTCAATTATCCCTTTACTCCTTCTCATCTACGGGGAACTGCACCCCTGTTGTTTTGTTGGCTTTGCCTCACCACAAATCGAGAAAAATGTGTCGTCTGAGGTTCCATGCTTTCACCTTTGCATAATTCCGGGCTTCTTACTGGAAGAACCAAAATAACCCACTTAAGGACGCATTTTCTCGCCGTCCAGTGAGGTCCTAATCTCATGTTCTTCATTTCCTCGAAGTCCGTTCCTCTGCATACTTGTTAAACAACTATCGGCTATGCCCTTTCATTCCTTTCTCACTCTAAATCCTTGACTGCCTCCCTCTCGACAACAAACCAGGAAGCACCTACTCTTTTCTCTAAAAATTCAAGGAACTGCATTAATCCCGAAGCTCCCCCACTTTTAATTCAATAAATTAAACTACATCTTATATTTGCGCTGCCTAGTTTTCACATTTCACAAGCTTTTGCACTGAGCTTTGGCGCCGAAGTGCCGAGTTCGGATTTTACATGTAAAGGGCGAAAAAATAACAAGGATAAGAAGAAACAAATAAGGTAAAAAGGTGAACCAAAATAAAATAAAAGGCGAAGATCACTGCAATGTCAGCCGAAAATAAGGGCAGCTGGTTTGTGACGAAAGTGGGTGATTTCTTAGCCAAGAAGAATACAAAAATCAATAACCTAGCAAATGTCAACTCGGAGCAGTCAATACAAGATGGTTTCTTCGCTCTCCCAGAATCGATTGATAACTACACTCTGTTTATGTGTTATAAGCTGTATTCACTTTTTGACCCAGAAAACAAGGGCTACATCACTCTCCAATCCGTAGATGAGTGGGCAAAAACTCAAAGCAGCAGCTTCTCACAAGATTCTAGCCCCGAAGTGGACGCAAAGACCTGGGACAAGTACAAAGGAAGAATTCTGAGAGTCTGTAATTCTATCGAAACTTTTAAAAATAGATATCAAACTTTGATGGGCAACGAAGAAGCTAGAGTTGAGATAGATTGTCGGGAAGTTCTCATAACTATTGGTGAATTTGTCCATTTCTTCTCACCACTCTTTGACAGCATCGAAGAAATGAAGAATAATTCTAAGAAACAGCGTTCTAAAAATCCCCCCGTTCATTTTGCTACTCTTATCGAGTCCAATATTTCTCTCACCAATTATTTCGGAACGATGACGAACACTGAACAAACCGGGAACTTTATAGCGTCCACAATTTCCCCCTCGCCTTATCTCGAACCGAAATCCAAGACCATCTCCAAAGGAGGAAGCAAGCCTATCTCCAATGACATACTTTATATAACCGACAGTAACCTATATCACAGCAGCTTCTGGAGTCCTTGCAGACTTCCAGAATCTGCCTCTATGCACGCTATGTTTAGTGAACTAGATAAAATTCAGATGAAATAGCCCGTTTTTCGGGTCAGGCTCCAACCCCAACTTTCATGAAGTCTTAAATCCCCTCAAGATATCCCCGGCCCCGGCCTCGGGCCTCTGCAATCAGAACAGAAGGACTTTGTAAAGAAAAAGTCCCCGAGTTCATCTCCTTATTTCTCTCCTCCACCGCAATCCACCATTTATCCACGGACTACCCTTGTTTTCTCTACTCCCCAGCTACTCCGATTCCCGCAAAAAAACCGTCAGAAGGGTCAAAGAACCTCTTCTGGGACGGGCTCACACGCATGCTCCTCCTAATCACCTTAACTAACGCTATTACACAGGTTTCATGCTTTCAATTTACCTCTCCAATCCCATTTGCCAAAGTATTACCCTATATGGCGCCAACAAGTATGCAGAAAATGTGGGAACGGGGAATTAGGGGAAAATTATTCAAAGTGCAGATTCTGATGGCCCGGTCTTTCGCTCCGTGAAATGAGAGAAAAAACTTGAAAGCTGAAGAGTTTTCTAGATAAAGAGAGACAGGAGATTGGTACGTCGCTTGTAGTTGAGGAGGACTGTCTCTTCTCGCAGAAAATCACCAGGAACGAGGAAAATAATCAGCCCCAAGTGAGTCAACTACATCAAGCAAAGCAGAACCCGGGATATTGACGGGAGAACTTTTTCAAAGGATGCCAAAAGGCCTGGACGTATACTTGGATTCTTTAAAGCTAGACAGGGAGATTTCTACTCTCTTGGAATGCAAAACCCTTTCTGAAAGCCAGGTCAAGCAGCTGTGTGAAATGGCAAAGGGAATTCTAGAGGAAGAGCAAAATGTTCAGCAAATTGGCGTTCCTCTCACTGTGGTTGGTGACATTCATGGCCAGTTCTTCGACCTCAAAGAAATCTTTCGAATCGGAGGTGTCCCTCCCGAAACCAACTTCCTATTTCTGGGTGACTACGTTGATCGGGGCTACTACTCTGTTGAGTCTGTTACCCTTATTGTTGCTCTCAAAGTTAGGTACAGAAATAGAGTCTTTTTGATCAGAGGTAACCACGAAAGTCGCCAAATCACGCAGGTCTACGGGTTCTACGATGAATGCCTTCGCAAATACGGAACCCCCAACGTCTGGAGGTACTTTACGGACTTGTTTGACTACCTCCCTTTGTCTGCGCTGATTGACAACAAGATCTTTTGTCCGCATGCAGGTTTATCCCCGAGTCTCCCCAACTTGGACTCCATCAAAGGCCTGGATAGGATTCAAGAGGTTCCTCACGAAGGCCCGATGTGCGATTTGCTTTGGTCGGACCCGGACGAGCGTTATGGCTGGGGAGTCTCGCACAGAGGAGCTGGATATACTTTTGGGGAGGACGTCAGTGAGATGTTCAACCACACCAATAACTTACAGCTAATTTGCAGAGCTCACCAGTTAATTTTGGATGGGTACCAGTGGTCCCATAACAAAAATGTTGTCACCGTCTTTTCTGCCCCTAACTATTGCTACAGATGCGAAAACCAGGCCGCGATATTAAGGATAGATGAATTGGGAAATTTTACCTTCCTCCAATTCGACCACGCTCCTGAGAAGGTGCTTCCGAGACAAGAGAATCATCTTCCTGTCCCGGACTACTTTGTCTAACAGGAGGGTTATTCTATTTTTTCTTTTAGTTGTTTCTAGATAATTCACTATTTCGGATGAATGGGCTTCGCATACCGTCTCCGCTTAGGGATCTAAGAGAGGAATTACCGGCATTTCTTCGCCGGACTATCGCGGTTCGGGAATTCTATTGCTTAATCTACTTGTCCAAAGATGTGACAAAAAATAGCGAGGGAAAAGAGTGGTTATCTCGTCTCGATGCCAGCAAAACTCCCCCCAGGAGTGTAAGGCTGGGACATCTGTTTCAAAAAGTTTGAGGAAATGGTGACTGCCATTTCTGTAGAGAGGGCGGAGAACTCTGGCCTTAGGTGTTTCAGGATCCAGGGTGGGATCTTCTCCTTCTTGTCCTTTTTGTTGTACCTTAGGTCTGCAAAAATCATGAGTCCGTAATCTGCCTTGGACCTGATGACTCGGCCCACGCACTGGGAGGCCTGTCTCATGGCATCAAAAGTGAGAAACTCATTTTCCTGGATGCCATAGTTTTCCTTCAAGAAGCTAAGTCTGGATTGCAGAATTTTGGATAGAGTATATTGGTAAGGAATCCCCACCATGACGACGCATCTCCCGTAATGTCTGTCAAAGTCGATCCCCTCGGCAACTTTTCCGCGAGCAATGGAGAAGAATATCGCTCCCCTCCCAATGTCGCAAGCCTTTCTGTAGTGGTGAAGGGCTAAAGTGGTGGAGACTATGTCTTTGGTTTCGACAAAAACCAACTTGTGTTCCATGATTTGAGCCAGAATCCCGGACTCATACCACTGGGAAAGCATTTGCTCCATATACAGGTAGGAAGAGAAAAAGCATACAACTCCATCCGGAACCTTCTTAGTGATTTCCAAAATAAGCTTGCCATAGTTTTGCTGGATTGATACGTCCCCTCTGGATTCGAACTTGGAGGATAGAGGTGTCTGATCGGAGCCTCTCGTGACTATCAGGGGACATATGCAGGTTCTGTCCAAGGTCATGGTCAAGCTTTGGCTGATAACTGGCACAAATCCCAAGAGTTTTGGATACAGGTCTAAAGGGGAAAGGGTTCCTGACGTGAGCACAATACTCTGGTAGCGCTTTAGTATGGGCCTCATGGCAATGGAAGAGTCCAGACAACTCAGCTGGATGACCGGGTCGTAGAGTCCAGAAACCTCAGGGTAGGGATCCACAATCACAATAAAGCCTTTGGAGTAGCTTCCTAGGATGGTAAAAAAAGTACAGACGAGCTCTAGAGGGGAGTACTGGTCGCTTTCAATAATTCTGAGGGTATTCAGAAGAGACCTAAGCCTTTCGTCACAAAACTTGAGCAATCCGGACTGGATGTAGCAGGAGGCCTCGAGATGTTTGATGAAGGTGAGAGGCCCCTCAATCCTGGTGGAGTAAACCCGAATATACTCCTGGAGGTAGAGAATGAGCTTCTTCATGATGGTAATGAAATGTTCAGCTCTTCTGATGGAACCAGGTATGAGACCTTTTTTGATTTTCTCCATTTCTTCAGGAAGAACCGGGAATCTTTCCAAATCCTCAAGAACGGCCTGGTCGCTTATTTGTCCAGAGCTCTTAAGGCCCTGAATAAGTCTAGAGTACTCCTCCTGGAGTCTCTTTTCGTCCAGGGTCGAAAGGTTGTCAATTTCCGTTTTAAGAGTCCGAAGATTCCGAGCTGCCCCAGAAAGAATTTGTCTGTTCATATTCACTGACAAGGCTTCGATGCAAACGTTATCTATATTGTGAGCTTCGTCAAAGACGACAACACTGGGTTCCTTGGCTCCCTGCTGGTCCGGTAGAAGGGAGGCTGCGAACTTAGCTCCTGCCGAGAGTCCGTTGGGATTGGCTCCGTGGCTGAAGCCCTGGGAGACTGTACCTCCTCCGAGAAGCGAAGCTTGAGCGACCTTTGGGTCCAGAATATACTGGTAGTTAAGTACGACAACCTTAGCCGTTTGGATCAGACGCTTGGAGGCATAATAGGGACAAAAGGGAACCTTCTTTCCAAGAATTGGATGCTCCCAGTTCCGTCCGAAGGTTTTAAACTCCTCAATAGTGTACACTCCCGTGGGAACAAGTTCAGTACTCCAAATTCTTTCATAGGCCTCGTAATATGGACACAAATCGCTGCAGCCCGACTCCAAAATTGTCTCAATGTCGGCCAGTTCTGTGGAGCTGGGGGCTTCCTGTTGTAAAGGTTCTCTTTTTTTGGACTCTAGGTGGTGTTTGGCTCTAACCCAAGAAGCAGTCATTGATCTACAAATAGAGTCGATCTTGTCTCTGTCAGCATGCACTGTAACCTTTGGGTGGATGCAAAGATTTCTCCTTGCAGTCATTCCAATTGCCAGGATTGACCCAGGAGTCTGGGAGGGTCCCATCTTTGATACAGAAGCTATCTCCGAGTCGGAGCTAGCGGCTTTCTGGGGCCCCAACTTGTTCCTATCCTTCTCCAATTCCTTTGTGCAGTAGTCGTTGACGATTTTCAGCTCCTGAAGTGCTTTTTCCATTTCTGCCACCGTACGGGTACAGTAAATCAATTTTCCCATATTTGGATGCACTAGCTGATAAGAAGTAATGAAAGAGAGCAGCGTGACGGTCTTCCCTGTTCCAGTAGGCATTTCAAGAACTCCATGGCTATGTGCATCTAAAATTTGTTTTAAGTACTTCATGTACTCAAGTTGCTCCGGGTATACATTTTCATACGGAAAGAAGACCTCCAACTCCTCTATGAAGAACCGAACCATCTTTCATTTTACGCCCCTCCTTTTTTCTCAAGTGTTTAGTGCTTTCAGCAAGATAATTTCAGTGCTTGTATGGGAAAGGGCTTGGCGCCAAGTCACCAAGGGCCATAAGTTTGGTAGTTCAGTATAGAATCAGGAAAACGAGGATTTCGGGCTATTAGGACTCTTTATGATGAGCAGGGTGGTTGAACCAGAAACAGATTGCTCCTCACTGGAAGAATCCAGAGATTTACCTCCTCTACTTCCGTTGAATCCAGGAAAGGCTTTATCGTTTTATGTCGCGTTTAGTGATGGCAGGGCTAGGTATGGAGTACTGAACCTACCTCATGGGAGAGTGGATACTCCAATATTTATGCCGGTTGCCACTCACGGGTCTTTAAAAGGACTGTCTTCGGAGCAGGTAGAGGAACTGAATGTCCCAATAATGCTGGGAAACGCTTATCACCTAGGAAGCAGGCCGGGAGAAAAGGTGATAGAAAAGCTAGGAGGGCTCCACAGCTTCATGAGATGGAGAAGAAATTTACTGACTGACAGTGGAGGCTTTCAGATGGTTTCTTTACTGAAGCTTTCGAAAGTTACGGAAGAGGGAGTGTGCTTCAACCACCCATATACTAATACGAGCCTTTTTTTTACTCCGGAGAAGTCGATAGAAGTTCAGAATTCCATTGGAGCTGACATTATCATGCAGCTGGATGACGTAGTTAGCGCCCAGTCTACTGACTATAAGAGAGTCGAAGAGGCAGTGGAAAGGACTACCAGATGGTTAGATCGTTGCATTGAAGCCCATAAGAACCCGGATAGACAGAACTTGTTTGCGATTGTTCAGGGTGGAACTTTTAAGGAGCTCAGAGAAAAGTCCCTGAGGAGCTTAAAAGCTAGAGATACTCCAGGATACGCAATTGGAGGACTTTCCGGAGGAGAGAGCAAAGATAGTTTTTGGCCTATAATTGAGCTCTGCACCAGGGATGGGGTTGGGCTCCCGGAAGAAAAACCAAGATATGTCATGGGAGTTGGATATCCGATCGATATTTTGGTTTGTGTTGCTTTTGGAGCAGACATGTTTGATTGTGTTTATCCTTGCAGAACCGCCAGGTTTGGGACTGCAATGGTTCATAATGGGTTGTTAAAGGTAAAATTAAGCAAGTACAAGAATGACCTCAGGCCAATTGATAGCAACTGCGGCTGCTACTGCTGTAAGCATTATTCAAGGGCCGTCTTGCACAGAATAGCTCTAAAGGATACTCTTGGTTCTCAACTAATGACGATCCACAACATATACTTTATGATGGAATTCTGTGCTAACATGAGAAACGCAATTAGGAGTGGAACTTTTCGGGAATATTGCAGAAATTTCGTGCGTAGCTATTATTCATCCTTTGATTTGGACCACTTAAATGAGCAGGAGAAGAGAGATGGCATCCCAAATTGGATAATAGATGCGTTTAAATCAATGAATATCGAAATCTGAACTAGAAGAACCTAAATGCACGAATTTCGCAGATATGCATATACAAATATATCAAGTTTTTTTCTCAGGTACTAAATCTATTTTTTATACAAATTGACAGTTTTTCTTTCAATTTAACTAAACATTAGAAACCTTAATTTTTTAATTATTCCTTAATTGTCCACATAATATTTTCTGTCCACTCTCATGTTTTTAATTTAGTACCGGAGTTTTTTTATTGACATGCATGTATGCATGCACTTAATAGAAAAAAGTAAAAAATCTGTGCAGGTGAACAAGAAATCCAAAGAAATTGCATTTAGAAATAGTTTACCTTTATAAGGGAGATAATAAATAAATTCACCTACTTTTTCTGTGATGAAAGGTCGAGAACTCAGTTCAGGTTTCGAGAAAAGACTGAAAGCGACTTAAGATTTGTGGCAGTGAATGTGTGTGTGTTTGCAAAGTTGGGATTAGCGAGAAGTTCAGGAGTTACTTGAAATTCGCTTTTGTTAGTGGTGTAAATTGATAATAGGTTAACTAGGTTCACATGAAATAAGCGGAAGGAATAGAAAAGAGAAGGCATTCTAATGAGTGAATCGAATGTACAAAATAAGTCGGAGAACGATAGAAAGAGTTTGGGAGAAGAGATTGGTGTTTACGTTCATTCGGAGTCGGATCTTGTATCTCAGAACAGAGATGATGCAAGCGTGACAACAGAGAAGGTAAACAATCCACCTGATTTTACACGAAGTTCTAAATTCAGTAATCCAAGTGTAAAGACGACTCTCGAAAAAATAAAGATGCCAGCCAGGCTATTGAGTGAACTTGTGAATTTCATATTTCGTGGAAGATGGAAACTTGTTACTTTAAATTACTTTGAAAGGTTTTTTATGGTTTATTCGAGGTTTGTGTTTAGAAACTCAGTAGCCGTGATTTTGGTTGTCACTTTAATTTGCTTATTGTTGGGTATTGGTAAGTTTATGCAAAAGTATCATCTCTTAGTGGGGGAAACACAATACTAATCTTCATTGTTTATAGGTAATTTGTTCAGACACCCCGTTGAAGATTCCGAAAGACAATTTGCCCTACCCAAAAGCAAAGCAAAGAACGACGAGCAATTATACAACTCTGCCTTCCCAGGGGCTAGAACAAGACATGAAATCGTGATTTTTAAGTCAATCAGCGGAGGTTCAATAATAACTGATGAAAATCTGCAGATTATGAAGAGTTTCCATGAAGGTCTAATGAATGTAACTTTTACATTAGATGAAAGAGAGGCTGCTGAGCTGTTGGAGGCTTATAATGAGCTCCGAAACAGCACTTCATCTAAGCATAGGGCCACAGAAGATAATGTGGCGAATTATACCGGGATTGACGAAAATAGTAATCTTAGAAGTATTTTGGAGGCTCCAATAGTAAAGATGGAGAGTATAGAGCAGTATGAAGATATTAAAAAGTCGGCTCCAGTACAGAAATTCGGCTTCGGGACCAAAAGGAACTTCAACAAACATAAGTTTGGTAGCGCCGGACATGGATTTCAGCACAGAAACAGTAGTAGTGCCTCTGGTTTCAATTCCACAACTAAGTCCAAGATTGAAAAACATTTTTTGGATTCCAAAATGTTTACAGGAAACGACTACATTGCTCCTGAAATTCTTGAGGAAAGAGACTCGAAGTCAGGAGTGGTGAAAAGAAGATACAAATTCAGTTTCAGTCATGTTTGTGCGAGAGTACAGGGAGGTTCTTGCAGGCGTCCTTCTGGGATCCTCTGGATGTATAAGGATACAAAAGATTTTGGGAAACCAATTCCCGCTCCATATGTGATAAATACTCTAACTTACCAATCCTTTAGGACGGATATGTGGCTATCTCCAATTGGAATGGAACTTGAAAAGAAGACTGATCATGTGAAGGCATCAAGTGCTGCAATACTTGAGTATCAGCTCTCCGACCAGGACAAGATGAAAAAGTTCTCGTTTAGGTGGGAGGAACAATTTATGAAGTATTGTGAAAAAGTCCAGCAGAGGCTGCAAAAGGGTGATTATTCGGATGAAATTAGGGATGGGTCCAACTTTCTCGCTTTTGCAAACAATCTTGAACTCAAATCTGAAACAAAAAGTAGTGCCAAGAAACCAAATTCAGATATCAACAGTCCCGAGCTCAATTCACTGGAAAATTATTTTTCAGATGAGGCGGACGATATCTACATTGCAGGGTCTGAGAGTATTAAAAATGCAAAAAACAAAACGAATGAGTCATTGTCTTCTATGCAAAATATTAAAAGAATTACAAAAGGTGCCACCAAGTATCTCTTCAAAGGAGATTCCTCTAAGGCTCCACTTTCCATCTATTACAATGCAAGGAGAGCCTTGAGCGACGAGTTAACCGAGCAAACCTATATTCACACTCCAAAAGACTTTGCAATAATCGGTTCCCTCGTTGTTGTATTACTAATTTATGGCTGGACAGTTGGATATGGAAGTAATCTGTATACTTCGAGAGCAACTAGTGGAGTCTGTGGGGCAATAGCGGCTTTGTTGGCATTTATTGGAGCTGCTGGGCTGTGTTATTTCGCAGGACTGGAACAAACATCTACCGCATCTGCTGCACCTTTTCTCGTTTTAGGTGTTGGAATGGATGACTCCTTTGTTGTAATTAACTCATTTAATATGACTTACCCGTTGAAGAATGCTCAGGACAGGATTGTATCAGCAATAAGGGATTGCGGACTTTCAATTTCACTCACAACTTTAACTAACCTTTTGTCCTTCGCAATTGGAACATCTGCAGGCTATCTGGCTATCAGGAACTTTTGTATTTTAACCTTCGTTGGATTGCTTTTTGGTTATATAACCTGTTTGACTATTTTGCTCGGAATTCTCTGTATTGATGCTAGGCTTGAGGAAAAGAAGATGATGAAGATCTTTGGGAAGGAGTTATTTTCAAATAGCAAGCATCCTGATCCACTGGTTCCGGATATTGAGGTACCAATTGAAAAGTTCTCTACAGTAGCCTTGATTGGATTTCTGGTTTCTCAATATAAAACCAATGCAAAGATTAATTCTAAAGTAAATACAAGCGAGCTGATATTGATAGAAAGTGAAACAAAGTCTAACAAAAATGGAGATCTGAATGAAGTTGAGCTTTCAAAGACAGTGAAGAGCAATCTAGAGGATGCTTCTATTAACAGTCCAATTGATGAAGAGGAGGTAATTGAGGGTAGCATCAAGTGTGGTGAGATGTTTAAAGAAACAAGAAGTGAGGATCCGACTCTAAAAAGTACTTTCTTAAACGATGAATCCTCTCCTTCAAGCATTCTATTGAGCAACAAGCCCTCTAGAGTTCATTCTAATGAGGAGATATTCGGTTTCCAAAGTAAGATGCTGAACTACAAAGAAACTAAATCCATAAATCCACAAACAGAAGGAAGAGAAAACCCGGAAAGGGAATACCCTCAAGAATCCCAACCTAGAGATGGAGACTCCAAGAAGAGTTCTGTGGCAGTTTCTTCCAAGCTCGAGAAGGTTCATTCAAAATCTAACAAAAGGAAAGGCGAGACAGGAAAGTCCAAGTCTGAATGTAAGCTACAGGGGCAAAGGGTTATTCCAAACTTTGCGGATATCCTTGACACAAGGCTGCTCCAATACAAAAGAGGTAGATCAAATGCCCATAGCTCTATTCAACTTACCGAGAATGTTGAGGTTTCTGACTATACCACTGAGCAACTTAAAAAAGAGAAAGGAGGGGGATCTCTGGCTTCACAAATGGAAAGTTCATTGTTAAGTTCTCCACAAGTAGAAGAGTCTTATACGTCTGGAAACAATTCTAGCCACGAAGAGGATTCATTGGAATTGCATTCAAGCTCATCCAGTTCGGCAAAGTCATCCGAATCTGAGCTCTCAATATTTCCAATGGAGCCAAAGCAAAACATCGGCAGGAAAAGCCGAAGATTCGTCATCAAGTACTATGCAACTTTTCTCACCATGACTTCCACAAGAGTCCTCATACTGATTCTTACCTGCGTATTCTTAGGTGTGTCCATCTACTCTTCTATCAGGCTGAAGATGGGACTCGATCTTAAAGTTCTGGCTCCTCCAACTTCTCAGGTGTACAAATTCTATGTCAATCATGAGCAGCTATTCAATAAATATGGAGATGTAACTTATATGATGTTCCAAGCCTCACAGAGGTCGGGAGATGAGAACAACAACTGGTGGGAGGACTCTTTCATGAGTAACTACAGAGAATTGCAGAATCTTGTTCACAGCTCATGGTTTACTGAAATCAAGCTTGATGGGATGACAGCTTTCTACGACTCCTTGCTTATTAAAGGACTTCCAAAGAATTCGACTGAGTACTCTAAAATGCTCAAAGCATTCATTGGCTCTCCTTATAATAGGCACTTCGAGGATGATTTTGTCTTCAATCAAGAGACAGGGGAGCTGGAGGCCTGGAGATCTGTATTGATTCCGATTTACCTCCCAGATACATCCGTAAGAGGCAAGTATATGACAGACATAAGAAAAGTTATGGATTCAGTTCCTGGAGTTAAAAATCCGATTGCTTACAGTCCCTTGTTCATCTTTTATGAGAGCGATGTTTCTATTCTTCCCCAGACTCTATATAATATGGGATGTGCTTTGATTGCAGTCTTACTCGTAAGTTCCACCTTAGTTTTGGTTCTACTCAAACATAACAAATCCAAAACAATTAATTCGTTTATTCCATTTCATTAGGCCTCCTTGATCCTCATGCCAAGCATTTCATCTGTGGTAATAGTTATTATTATTCTATGTATGGTTGATGTTTGTATAATTGGGATGATGGCCCAGTGGGGACTCCAGCTTAATATGCTCACCATGGTGAATTTGATCATGTCTATTGGGATTTCGGTTGACTATTCCACTCACATTTGTCATTGCTTTGCTCATTGTTCGGGTAAAGACAGAAACACTAGAGTTATTGAAACTTTAGGTAAGTTACTCCTTAATCAGTTCTTACCTTTGGCTGACCGTCTGATTTCCTCTTTTCAGGGTTAATGGGAATTCCAATCTTTCATGGAGCAATGTCAACTCAGTTCGCAGTAACAGTTCTTGCATTTTCGGATTCCTACGTACTACAGACTTTCTACAAAATGATGACTTTAGTAGTCTGTATTGGAATTTGCTATGGAGCCATCATTCTCCCAGTAATTCTCACAGTTTTTGGTCCGATGGATGTCATTAAGTATACTAAGGCCCAACATAAGTAATAACTACGAGAAATTTCATTGTCGAAAATGAACAAAAAAGGAATCAAAGAGGAAAAGGAACCAAAAGAAGTCGAATTACTTTCATTACCACCAAATCTACATGGATAAAATCCAAAAACCCCTCTCCGAAATTATTCACGTGGTAATATTGAATAATTTAGATCCGCCGGATTTAAAGTTACAAAAAAACAAATCACAAACCGCAGAATAAATCATCTAGAAAAGTTTCTTTGATTAAGAACAAATAAAACCTCATATTTTTACATTTTCAAAGTGCAGATATAACGATTAGATTGTACATTATTCATTTTTTTTTTAACCACGGCCCATTTTCATTGGTTATTGTTCCCGAGTATTAAATAGTGAATGCAATAAATTTCCCCGCCAAGGCGGACCCGGGTAAATTAAAGGTCAAACGAAACTTGGGGGAAAAATAATATCTAAAAAAGGGAAAAAGACAACAGGTAAATATTGGGTTATTGTTTTTAATTTGATCGTCCAGAAAGACGCATCCAAGAGAGTTCTGAAATTCAGGAGGTTTTTGATAGGTTAGGAAGTACAGAAGGCTATATTAGTCAAAAAATAGGAATTGGAAGAATATAAGGAAAAAAAAATGTCTACAGAGTTACAGAAACAAATAAATTCCCAACTGAGAATAAATGAATTGGCTTTTTTAGCACAAAGGAGCTTGGTGGTAAATTGGAAAAGAAAAGCAAAAACATCATTTCTATTTGACACCAAAGCAACTGAGTTTCACGCCAAGAATGGTCTTTCAAGTGAAAATAGAATTCCAATATTCGAAGATCTTCCACGCTTGAGGCTTCTTGGGGAGCAAGGACTTTCTGATTTGGAATCTCTGAATCCGAAGATTGCTTTGGAGCCATTTTCTGAGTTATTCGAAGTTACAGAAGTTCCTTCAATTCATATACTTACTCAGCAAGAGGTCTCTGAAAGATTGGAGATTTTGAAAAGATTAACAGATTTCCTGGTCCCCTACTTTCTATCTGATTCTGCGAAAATTTGTATCGAATATTTGATTCAGGCTTATGATATTAATCTCTTATTGGGAGAATATCTCTTTTACTCATTTCTCCCATACCATGACATGCCTGAGTTTACACAGCTGGTTAAAACTTTGGATATCCCTGATTCCAGTGAAATTAAAGGACTGGCTGATTCTATTAAAAAAACAAAAACGGTAATAACCTCACGAAGCCTACTTTCAAATATTTTGATAAAGAATCCCACTTTATTTAAAACCTTGACGAAATTTTGGGAAAAGTCACTTAAAAATTTTCATCTAACCAAAAACAATGCATTGATTAATCTTGTAACTTGGTTAACCGTTGAGGTTCTAGAGGACTTATCCAGATCAAAAGATCAAAAATGTACAGAGATGTATTTCGAGAATATTATCGAAGTGATAATATTTGGTACTTGTATTAGGGGATCTAGGTTTGAAGAATTGAGATCTGCTGGATATTGTATAATCTATAAACTGGCGACTCCCCTCTTCCGTCTTTCATTTGAACTTCAAAAGAGATTAGTTGAGGAGCTTTTTAAAGCTCTAATGCGGGATTTTAACTTTAATCGTATAATTTGTCATGTCCCTGAGACACTTTTACTGATTAACCATATTTTGACTCAATTTGGATCGATTAAAAACTTTCATGATTTGGATCAGGAAGTATCCATTTTTGTATTGAAGAATCAGTCTCTTTTTATTAATGCATTTGAACAATTAATAACTTGGAATAGTGATATACTTCAAGTTTCAACTTTGATTACGAGGTCCGTGTTAAATTTTGGATTAAACCTAAATTCCAGGTATTTGGATTCTTGTTTCATGTTTATTGAGGACATTTTAAAGGTTTTGTATGATTCTGGCTATGCTTTTATGATGATTGAAAACCAATCTAATTTGATTAAAGCTATAGTTTTGACTTTGGTAGATTTTTATTCTCAAGATAAAGGCAAGAATTTTGAACCAATTATACAAATGCTACATAGAAATTACCCATCTGAATTTATTTCGGCTTTAAGCTACTCATTGGGAGCTTCATCTTTATTACCTGATTCTCAATTTTCACTAGGAATTAAAGAAAAGACTCAAGCTTTTGTAGATAGGGTTTTAAAAGAAGATGAAGATTTTGGAACTAAAGATGGAGAAAGCTCTGGTATGTTTCTATCTCTTTTGAGTTCCCGAGATCCTTCAGTATTGAATTCTTGTTTTGAAATGATTAAAGATCTCATTACAAAATCTTGCAAAAATTTAACTAAAATGAATCATTTAGAAAAAAAAGTCTTTGATTTGGCATTAAGACACTTTTTAGATATTTCAGAAGGTACAGAATTACACGGGAAATTTACTTTAAGCCTTCTTAGATTGAAAGAAACTTGGGAAGTTTCTCAATTTCTAGATAAAGATGATCAAAACTGGAGGATTGATTTTATCTTTAAAATTCTGTTCGCATATTTGAGATCTAAGAATCCATATAAATATTCCATTATTGATGAATTTTTTTCAACAGAAACGAGTTTAAAGACTAAAGATCTAAATGAGTTATGTATTAAAATTTCATTTTTGAATAATTTTGGGAATGATTTTGAGAAAATACTTAACGATTTGATTCAAAATATGCTTTTTATACTTGAAAATTTTGATATAAGAGATAAGTCGAATACCATTAATATACTTATTTCTGAAAATTCAGAGTTACTTATTCCACTCCTAACCTTAGTATCTCAAAAAGATCTTTGCATTTCTCAAAATCTAAAGGAAAATTCATCTAAACTATTGTCTTTGGTATTTGAGGAAGAACAGATAAAAACATTACTTGGAAAAGTACTATCAAAATCAGACATAAATCATTTTGAGCTTTCTCTTATTCTAATTTCATTGGAGAAACTACGTATGGACCTTTCATCTGAACTTGTCATTCCAAGTAACTCCTTTTCAATCTTTTCTGTTGAATTGGTAGAGAATAATCAATTTGTATCTCTCATTGAAAAACTTTATTTTAAATTTTACTATTCAATCCAATCCAAAAAAACAGATGATAAGAAAATATCTAAAAACGCAACAATAGTATTATCTACATTAAGATCCATTTTTGATTTCATTATTGAAAAAAGAATTTCAAAATTCAATAATGAACTAATTAATATCTCTTTGGTGGATACTATTGAAATTAACCAATCAAAAAGTGATATTATGCCAGCATTTAGCATTTTAAAATCTTGTTTTAATTCTTCTCAAGAGAAAACCGAGAAAATTTTGGATTTAGTTTCTACTCTGTCAAGAAATTTATTCAATATTATATCTCATTCTGGTTCTTCATCTTCTTCAGGTTCAATTTTTTATGGCAGAAATGTTTATTTTGAGACTTTAGTTAGTCACAGTTATTCTTTTATTGAAATAGTAATTTCAAAACTTCCAATTTCAAAAGAGAGTCAAGAAAATGAATTTTCAAATAGAGATTTGCTTGAAGTTTTCCATTTGGTTTTACCATATGCAGTGTTTACTCCCTTTTTATATCAAAGTTCAACATCAATAAAAACAGCTTCTTTTAGATTATGTAAGGCAATTGAAGATAAATTAGAAGAGTTCATTGGAATAAATCATCCACTTGAATTAAATCATGATTTTGATTTTTCATCTTTAATTTTAAATCCAAGATTTCAGAGCTCAAATTCCAACCCAATTGATGATCATGTGACTAAATTAAGATCTTGTAATATTAATAATAAATGTCTGAATTTTGGTCAGATTTTAGATTTAGTGAAGATTATACTTTCTCATCAAAATGAAATAATGACGGAAGGAAAAGATCTAATGGAATTGATTTCTCATGGAAAAAATAGGAAACAACTTGATTTATTTTTGATTTTGAATTTGATTATGCTTACAGAGCTTGTTATAGTAGAAAACGAAGCTACAAATTTGGATTTCTTAAGTCAATATATTACTGGTAAATTTAATATTGGTAGTTTTTGTTCAGATTATCACGAAATTTTAAAAAAGTATCTACAATTAATATTTGTTATTGATAATTCAGCTCAAGTGGAAGAAAATGATTATTTGGAAAATCATATTTTTATTATTTTATCTTTTCTAAATCAAGGGATTACAAATATTTCAAAAGCATCTTATAGTGGAAACGGAGATAAAAAGAGTAATTTGGATAAGAAAGAATTAAAATCTTTAAAAAGAACACTATGTTTGATGTATTTCCAAGAAATCAAAAGATTTGAGACAGAATTTCGTCATTTTGAATTAATTAATAGGAATAACTTTATTAAACAAGTTTATGTTAAATTTTTAATTAATTCATTGGATGAAAATTTTACAAGAAATCTTGAAGACGGAGAATTTGTAACACTTATTACTGGAATAGTTTCCCAAATTGCTAACTACTTTCCAGAAAGCATTAAAAAGGTATCTCTTATGAAATATTTAAGACGTAAATCTCAGAGTAACATAAATAGACTTGATCTTTTGGTGATGAGTTTACTTGAAATTAGCTTTAATAAAGTAAATAAAAGGTCAGATGATATCCAGTTTTTAGAAAATAATGGAAAAATTATTTTAGAATGGATTTACCATGAGCTTAATTCAATTTCACTCTCAGCAAATGAAATTCTAAATGAGGAAATTTTATTAATTAATGAAGGTAAAACAGAAACAACATTAAAGTTAAATAAAGACTTAATAGGAAAAATTCGAGGTTATATTGAATTAAACAGATCTAGAGTAAAAACTGTTAGGGAATTTGCAATGAGTGATGAAAATGAAGATTTCGATTTTGATGATCTGATTAAGACTGAAATTTATTTAATGAAAGTACTGGAATTTGGAGTAAGAAGTAGAAAGTTTGTGGAATTTAAAGACTTAGAGGAAGTTTTAAGTATTTTTCAAAATCCAGAAACTAAGAAATTACCAGAAATTCTTGTAAATCCAATGGTAATTAATTCAATTATAAGCTTGTTTTCAAATATATCATTTAATGATGAAAATAAAGTAAAAGATAGTCGGAAATACAAATTTTATTTGAAGATTTGTGAAGTTTTGTTTATGCAATATAGATACTTTACATCTAAAGTAGGAACAAATATTTCTGAGAAGAATTTTGGAATAAAATCCACATTCCATTCATTAAGCCTATTTATAGACCATGTAATTAATAAAGATTTGGATAAACAAAGCACGCAAAGAATAAAAAAGATTTTATTTAATATTCTAGTTAATCAACAAATTAAGGAAATTATTAAAGGAGAGAGATTTGGACAAATTCGTGATCTACTTTTGTTTATGGAAAAACTTCACAATGAGGTGATTTACAAAGGATCTGAGGAGAGATTTATGAATAATCAAGGAATCTTTATGATTATTAAATACTATTTTAATACAAATGAACAGGAAAATGCCTTTTGTTCTCATGATTACCAAGTGGTTTTGGGTACTAATACACTAAGAACTTCAAATTTTGAAAAATCTGGATTAGATATTTTAATGGATCATCTTTTAAGAAACAGAATGTTTGAAAACAAAGTGGACATATATTCTGATTTGGTTGAAAGTGTTCAATATGAACTTCAAAGGTTGATGGGATTTGATGAAGTTAATATTGAAACAGCATTAGAAACTAAAGAAATTATATTAGAGAATTTAATATTTATGACTAGAGCAGTGGTCTTCTTTTTAAGCAGAACTTTATCAAATTCTATGATTGATTTTACTGAAAGAAAATCCATAATGGACCTTATTGGAAGACTTATATTTCTCAAAACTTTGACTAGTAAGAAGATTCTAAAAAAATGGAGTAATGAATTAAGAGAAAGTGAAAACTCAGTAAAAGCTGTTTCTGTTTTTGATTCAAAAATTAAAACGATGATTGACAAATTAGAAAGGGAGTTTTTGATTACTTCACTAACCAAAGGAAATAATGAAAAATACTATAGGGATACTAGACAAGTTCAGAAAGAAATTGATGATTTAATTCAGTGTTTGTCTCAAGATATAAATATGAAAAAATATCTAATTGTAAACTGGGATTTGTCTAGAGATCATATGGAGGTGAAATTATCTAAAGGTCTGAAAAAGAAATTTGAAAATTCACTTTTGATTAATAAAATGGAGTACTTTGGGATTATTATAAAAGAGGCATTGGAAAATAAAATTCGGTTAGATATTGATATCGAGGAAGATCAAGATCAAGAAGAGAAGCTAATAAGTGTCTACAATACAGTAAACTATCTTTTAGAAATTGTTCCTTATGGAGACAAATTAAAAACAGAGCTCGAGATTGAAGAACCTGATTCATCTTCAAATAAAATGCCAAAACTTAAGCTCTGGGTCAAGAATTGGTATGTTTTAGATTTGATCTTGAGGTTTTTTGAAGGTTATCATCAAGAAAAACTTAATAAATTGGTATTCTCCAGGATTCTGAGTTTCTATAAGCTATGCGATGAAATGAAAGATAAAAATGGATCTGGCTTAATCTATAAGATCCCTTTAATTCAAAATTTCTTGCTAAGTAGGATTTCAAAACTTAAAAGGACAGATGGTGTCTCTTTATTGGTTGAGATTGAAACTATTACAAGGAATACTATTCGTATTGTGAAATTTTTAGGGGAAATCAAAACTGGTACTGAAACTAACTCTATACATTGTCCAAATTCTAAATTCAAGTCAAAGTCCAGTACCATTTTTGGAGATAGAAAGTCCAAATCAATTCTCTTGATAATGCTCAGTTCCCATTATGGAATTTCATTTGGAAGTGAAAGTGATGAGATTTATAGAAATATTTACCTACTACCATATTTATCTTTAATTAGTGTCATCTTATCTTCTGAAATAGGAGAAATTGTTTCCTTGAGTACAGGCCTCGCTGGGGAGGTATTATTGGATATTTTATTAAATGATAACTTGACTTCAAAATTTGATTTATCAAGGGTAACAGGATTATTACAAAGCGAAAGATTAAGAAAAGAAAGATTTTCCTTTGGACATGTTACGAATCAACATGATTTCACGGGAAAACAAAAAGACGAACGTTCTTTAAAGTTTGCTCATTTTATTGATCATGTGGAAAACATGCGAAGAGATTCACAAAATATTTACGATATTTTGGAAGTTTATATGGATAAGATTCTCGTGGTTTACAGCTATTTGACAAGCTCTTACACATCTCTCCAATCTTCGACTAATGAGGACTTTGTAAGTAAATACAGTCAGATCTTTGGTGAAATTTCATCAGAATTATTTTCCAAGATTAATTCGGAAAAAGAATCTAATTTGAATTTGGAATATCAAAAATTGACTAATTTGATTATAATTGCTTCATTCTCCATTAATTTTATGGATGGAAAAAATATTCTTTCAAGCAAATCATTTATTGAAAGGTTTTCTCAGTTCTACCTCTTGTTATTGAATTTTTTAATTATTAACTTCTCCAAAATATACTCTTATAAAGAATCTAATTTAGGTTTTAAACAAGCTAATGATCATAATTCACTTTCAAAAAACAAGGAGAAATCTTCTGAAATGACTAGCGGTGGAAGGTCTAAAACAAGAAGAAGTTCAGACCATGACGAAAAAGTTGTGGGAAACAGAGATTCTTTACTGTTCAGGTTTGTTTCCGGCATTTTTGGGAGTGACATTCTGTACTCTCATGGATTGGTGAATTCTAGCTGGTTTGGAGAAGAGTTTATAAGAAGATGTAGATTGATAAGAGAACAAAGTCAAGAAAATGAAGAACAGGAAATGGGAAGGGAAGAACGTGAAAAGGAGAGAATTGCAAAGCAACAAAGAGAATGCCATGGAGCTAATTTTGTAATCTGGAAATTGGAGTCCAGCATTTCAACTTTGGTTTCAGAGTATGCATTGAAGCTGAGTGGGAAGAAATTGAGGGAGTTTGTATTGTTGGTGAAAAGGCTTGTGCACAGGAATGGGGACAGTTTCCTCTCAAGGGTGAATTCTATGACTAATAAATCAGGGGATTCAAGGACAACTGTAAATACAGATAAGGAAGGCATAAAGGAGCTTTATGGTAGTATTTCAGGAAATGGAGATTCAACTTTTATCCGTGATATCTACTCTTGTAGAATTTGGGTGTTGTTTTTGTTGGGAATTTTTTCCTCCACAGGAGAGTACGGAGTGTATTGCTTGACGGACGATATAGCCTTGGATATCAAATCTATTTGCGATATGGCTCAAATAAATGCTTTAACTTGTGCCCAGAATATCACAATTTCCCACTATAAAAGTACTTCTAGCGCCTATAATAGGAAGAGAGTATCTGGGTATCACCAAATAGCTCATTTAACTCATTTAGACAATGATTATGGTTGGTATTGGTACCACTTAGGTATTTATAATTTGGTTTTGATCAAGAGAATATATGAAACTCTTTCAACACAAAAGGATGAAGAATCCCGAGATATTCCTAATTCTGTGGAGGATTACTTGATAAATCCAATAGTTACAAATCTGGACATGTTTGCTTTGTTCGACCCTAATTCCATAAAAGACCTCACTGGTTGTGGCAGACAGTGGGAAATTATTCTTGGGGATATTTGGGTGAACTCTGTGAGATGTTTTAGAAACAACGACTTAATTTTGGCCGAGGTTATCCGTCTCTTGGCAAGCAAGATGAAAAATGGGAGCGACCAAGTCCGAATGTTTTCTGCTGAGATATTACTTAAGCTATGGAGGGATGAGGTCTGTTCCATGTCCATTTTGTCCCACCTTTCTGACATGCTCCCTGCAATCAAGGAGCTACTTAGTGATCAGTCCGAGGAGATAGTATACACAGTCAAATCGGTCATTAGGCAAATTGAGGATAGAACTGGAGAAGAGCTGGCAAGAAGGCTCTACTGAGAAGCTGGAGGACGAGGACAAGAAAAAAAAAAGGGCCAGACTGGAGGAAAGCACGAAAACAGAGCTCGGAAGAGGCAAGACCAGGGCCAAACGGACCGGGTACGCACTAGCATTACGCAGCCAGGAAACTACCAGCACTATCTTAATATTTAGGAGTCCGCCCTTCATTCCTCACAAGGCGGATTCTCGCTCGTCTAGATCACTCAATTAGCTCTTTCAACGGCCTTAATTACTCCCTTTGCGTTTTCCGACCACTTTCTGAATGTTTCTATCGCATCCGAAACGAAAAGGCTTGAGGTCTCGTCTGCGTCCTTTAGTTGCTTGTCGACCTCGGAAACCCGAGTTTGCAGGTCAACAAGTTCCAAAGTGAGTCTTTCCAGATTGGACCTGAGCTTTTTATTGAGTTCGTCGAGGAACTTCTCCTCTTCTGAGAGAGCCAGAGCCTGGGCCTTCTCCAAAACTGGAGTAAGCTTGTCCACCATGAGAGCCTCTTCCTTGTCTTTGGTGGCATGAATTTTGGCCAAATCTTTCGGAGTGAGCTTGTAAACCTCTTGCCCAAGCTCCTCCAGCAGAATTAGCCTCTCGTCCACAATGTCCAACTTATACTGGATCTTGAACCGCTCGCTATTGGACCTGAAAATCTCTACCAGCCGCACCCGGAGCTCGTGAAGAAGACTCCGAAATTTCCCCAGCACCTCCAGGTAAACCCCGTCTGGTAGCTCTCCCAAAGGTCTCATCAAGTCGCTAATTGTCGCAATTCCCGAAACCACGCCCACCTGTTCTTTTTCCCCAGAGCTCGCAGCGTCCCCCTGGACCTCATTTTCACCCTTGTTCTCGTCAGTCCCCAATCCCCTTTTCCCTCCAACCCACTGGTCGAGGATGCGGTGATAGCGTGAGCCTCTCATGACTCCCCAATCCGGAATTTCCCAATCTATCCACTCGCACACACCAGAGTCTCCTACCTCCAAATCCCTCTGGTCTCTCTAAACCCGCCTACTGGCACCCCTCCTTCCCTCTCGGAAGGCCCTGAACTAAACGCCCCAAACAGCGCTCCAAGCAGCAACAACAATCGCGACCAGAGTAGCCACGCAAATTTCGACGGCAGTGGAGAGAACGGCAACAAAAACTATCAATAAAGTAACTACAACTAGTAATAAGGAAATCGGTCCCGCAAGTACTCCCACCTTCCCCACTTACTCGCGGCAAGAACTCCCCTGCGCCGCGCGCCATATCAGCCCGCCCAAACCACCGCAGAAACTCCTCCGTGAGCGCATGGACGCAATTACCTCTTGGGCTTGGGTTTGTGGTGCCCGTGCTTGGAGGAGGCGGCGGCAGCCTCCAAGGTCGGGAGCCCTGGGATGACGTATTCGTTCTTGGGCTTGGACTGGACGT
This sequence comes from Cryptosporidium felis, assembly GCA_014529505.1. Taxonomy (NCBI): domain Eukaryota; phylum Apicomplexa; class Conoidasida; order Eucoccidiorida; family Cryptosporidiidae; genus Cryptosporidium; species Cryptosporidium felis. The sequence continues at coordinate 52,601 of JABXOJ010000021.1, forward strand.
TGGTTACCGTGGGGACGTTGTTGGAGTCCCTCGCGGCCCTCATCTTTTCAGCAAATCCGCTGCTGGCCCACTTGGGTCTGTAGATCTGCTTTTCGGGTTGGGGCTTGGCGTTGAACTCCCTTCCGGGGGAGACGGACCTGAACCTGACTTTCTGTTTGAATTCGCCGGTTTTGGGAGCCCAATATGCCGAGTACAGAGTGTCAAAGTTGACTCTCTTTAAGAGGTCTCCATTGTACCTGAAGACCCGGATCGCATTGTCCACCCTCAATCTGGGGGAGGTCGTGGATGCGAGGAGGAGTCTGCCACAGACAGACCACTCCAGAGTGATGCAGCAGGAGGCGTTTGTTTGGCCGATCAGCTTTTGTTGTTCGAGGTCCCAGATGTCGAGGTCACCGGCAAGGTTCCCAAAGCCCCCGTAGGCGAACCACCTGCCGGAGGGGTTCCAGCGGATGGTGTTTCTCCTGGACTTGCCGAAGCTGATTTTGGGCAGTCCGTCCACTCCGTTGTTGAGAGTGAGTTCCGGCGGAATGACTCCCTTACAGAGGAGGAAATCGTTGGACGTTGGAGACCATGCCACGTCGTTCACCGGGCCCTCTTCCGGTGGCACCACCACAATGCGTTTGAGGCTGAGTCTCTCCGAGGGAGGAACGCCTGCGTCCAAGGGACTGGATTCGGCAGGCGGAGAGGGGCCTTCTGCCCTGCTCTTCCAGATGCCGTTGGCCACAACGGTCTTGACATTTAGGATCCTAAGGAGGTGCAGACTGGAGGATCCGAAGTAGGACTTTCCGAGGGTCTCGCCTTCTATCTGGGCGAAGGCCAGAATGCCGTCTCCGGAGCTGTTCCAGGAGACCTGGCAGCTCTGGGCCTCCTTTATTCCGGCGGTGCCGACTGAGCTAAGTTTGATTTCCCTCTGGCCGTTCATCTCTGCGTGATAAACAGAGATATCCACGACCTGGGCGGCCTGGGGAGTAACCACTGCAAAATTCAGGCAGTTAGCGTCTGGCCCTAGCTCTTTGCCTTTCGTTATTTCATTTGAAATAGACAATTGGATGCTCTTGGAAAAATTTAGAGTATATGCCGGGGCCTCCAGGCTCTCAGTGTCACCGTTAAAGATAGAAATGCTCGTGTCTTGAACCTTGAAGACGAAGATCTCGTTATTGCTCCACCTGTACGGAGGCCAGGTGCTCAGGACCTTGGCGCTGTTCGTTCTGAAAGGGAAGGAGAAAAGCAGTTTCGCTTGGTTTTCCTTCTCCATCAGCTTGTAGACTCCCAGGTTATCTTCATTCTTGCCAAGTTCGAACACCGTCAAAACGAGCAAATAACTTCCCAAAGGGGAGTATTGCAGCTTTCTTACGGGGAACTCGTTTTCAATTCTAATCTCCCCCGAGGCTTCCGGGGACATCTTAATTACCACCGAATTCCTGAAGTCCTTTGGGACATAGCTATAGCCCCTTTCCTGGGGATCCTGGGCGTAGATCTCCACTCCCTCTAGAAACGGAACCGGATTGCATACGACCTGTTCGTCAAGAAAGTCCTCTGTTGCTTCCGCAAGTCTGTAGACCCCCCCTTTTCCTAGACAGATGATCTCCTCTCGTAGCTCCGAACTGCCGGACATTGTCAGATTCCCTTCTTTGTTCTCTGCTCCTCGAGTTGTCTAATTTCCGTTGCTTAGTAGCTCGAGGTAAATATTTGGGGAAGAGCGGCCCCCGACTGAACTCCCTTTTTTCTTGGTGACTTTGTGGGAGGGTGGCTCAAGGTGAGGGAGAAGAAGGAGAAAAGTACTTGGCCTCGGATCTCCTAATGTCACTTCCTTGGTTCTTTCCAAAGGCTCTCCCTCGTGCACTCCGCTCCAGCTTCTAGAACGCCTCCTGAGTTTGTCCAATCCTTTCTCCTCAACCGGGAGAACCCTGGATCGTTGAGTTGCTGAGTATTGAGACTTAATTTAGAGACAAGATTGAGAGAGAAAAAGACGGAAGAACTTTCTTTTTCAAATTATCTTTATTGATATAAAAAAATATCGAGATACCGGCATAGTATTTATTTAAAAAAAGAGGCGGGTGCCGTGTCTCATGACTGGATGATCATGCTCGGAAGCAGACGGGACATTTCCCTCATTTTTCGAAAAGAACAGATTTACGTGAGAAGAGCGAGGCGTTAGAAAACCGAGCGGAGTAGGACTTGAGAATAAGGTCCCGTGACTGGTACTGGGGATGCAAACAAAAGTCCGTGCCGGAGGAACAGGCCGAGTAAGAGGGAAAACAAGGAGTTAGAGAGAAGTTGCGAACTTGATCTCACCTACCGACTGTCCAAAGCGCTCTAGAGACGGAGAGAAAATAGCATGAGCAGTCAAGATAATGAGAATTTTGGGTTGGTATCCTCTCCCTCCAAGTATTTAGGGGAGGAAGCGATGGTGGGCCAGAGCTCTTTCGGGGCAGGGAGGTCGGCTTCCCAAGGAAGGAAGCTCGGGTGTGGATCCGGCGAAACAAATGAGAGATCTCTCGCAAAAGCCGGGGATCTTGCCACAATGAACAGCAGGAGGGGCCCCTCTGAGTTTCCCCAGAGCTTGGCCCATGGGGGTGAGGATGGCTTTGGCCTTGGAGGAGCGTCTTCCCAGTGCGGCGAAAAGGCAGGGGTCAGTCCTGGCCAGCCACACGCAAGGAACGGGAGCGGCGGGGGTAGCAGCGGGAACAATGAGAGCTTCCAAGGCCACACAGAGAGTCAGCTCCTCCCCCAAAACCCTACCGCCCAGGTTTATCACCAGTTTGACCAGAATCCGGTCCAAGGAGTTGGAACGGCCCCTCCGCCTCCAAAGACTCGCTTCCAACAGCAGCTTCAGCAGTCTCTACAACAGGCGAGGCCTGCTTCTCGCCTATCTCCCCCTTTATCCGCGTCTCAGAACTCCATTCAGTCCCTGGGCCACTCTCCACCCACCTCTCCGTCTCCCCCCTCGTCTCCATTCCAGTCCCACGGGCAATCGCCTCCTCACTTCTACTCCCCAAACATCCAAAATCAGCGGCCTTTGCACTCCCACCAGCCTTCCCAGCCCAACCTGGGTTTTCCCCAGAGCTCCAGACACCACCCTGGCGGTTTACAGAACTCCCAGATTCCGCAGCCCTCTTCCTCCCAAGTGTCCTCCAATTTGTCTCAGTCTTCCAATTCGTCGCAGGTGTCCCATCTCTCTCAGCCGCATCAGCCGTCCCAGCAACCCCAGCCACCCCAGGTGCCTCAGTTGTCCCAACAAGGCTACGGGAGTTCGGGCGCTCCGGTTGGAGCCGGTTCTGTTCCCGTCAGAAATTTCAACATCCCCATTGAAAAGATAGTTTGGGACTACTTGCACCTTTTACACAGGCAAAATCCGGCCGTACTGGGATACCTAAACCCCTACATTGACGACACTTTTAATATCGGCAAGTTCCATTGTTTGGTGACGGAGTTCTGCAAAAGACAGAAAACCTCAAGAGACGCTCTGATCATACATGCGAAAAACTGGTTCAGGGACTACTTGGACCAAAACGAGGTGCCTTGTTCCCAGCTCACCCTAGAGGATGAAGTCAAGAGGTATGTATCTTCCAAGATCAAGCACTACACGGATCTGGGATTTCAGCTAAATTCCGAGGAAATCAGCAACTTTTTTTGCAGGCTTGTCCCATTCATGATCCAAAACCTCTGGGAGCGGTTGCAAGAGGCAAGCTTCGAGAGAGTTGACTGGTCGTCGAGGAGATACCTGGGAAACGAGGCCAATCCAAATGACTGCGATTATGACGTGATAAACCACGTAATGAAACTAAATAGTGGCGATGTTCCCCGGGAATCTGTGGGAAAGACAAGCAAGCCACAGGATCAAGATCAGGGGCCCGAGGACCCCGGAGGAACCCACGGAAATGAGGACCAGGACCACCTCCAGAGCCATGACCAGGAGGATCACGAAAGCCAGCAGGAGCAGGTCAGAGAAATGGTGGTGGTTTCCAGAACTCAAAAATGGCTTCTGAGGAACGTCAAGCTCGTAGACTTTGTGTACCTCATCCAAATGGACCAGGTCCACGAAAGTTTTCCAACAAGACCGAGGTCCGTCTCAGTCAGACTGCCTAAAAGGACGCAAAACACGATTCTTAGATACCTGAACTTGTGCCACAATACGACTTAAACAGGGCTGAGACAGAACAAGATTATTTCGAAAATTACAGGTCTATTGGGGACAGGTACCGGGTTGTGGCCTCCGATCAGCTCAACAGGTCGTTAATAACTCGCTTGTTCAAATGCAAGTGGACAAATATACTTATTATGTTGAAGCTGGATAACGTCAGAGACAATAATAAGTACCTTTTGCATAGCTTCTGGAGGAACATGAAGAGAAATAGTCTCCAAATGTTGACTGGAAGATCGTGAGACAGGACTTTCCAGATGTAGTAGGTAGATATATTAAACTCATGCGTCTCTTTGTGCTTGTTAAGGATATAATGCTCCCGCAGGACCCTCTCCAGTGCGAATAAGTCAATGTAAAATGTGAGGTCCGAAACCTGCAAGACCTTGTATGGCTTGACAATTTCCTTGCTTATTTCCTTATCCTTAAGAGACGCACAGTCTCGGTGGGAAAAGCTTTCAAAGAGGCCGTTTGGGAAAATCGTGTGAAAAAAATTGCTCAGTAGGAAGCTGTCGCGGCAGGAACTTTGGGAGGAGAAACTTGTGATTGCCAAGTAAGATCTGAGGTGTATCGCGACCAGACTTAGACGGACCAAAAGGAGTAAGAGCACGAGCGAAGGCGGAAGGAAGTGAAGGGCGAGGAAGTTCAGCATGACGTTGTCAATTACCTCCAGGAATCTATGGATGACTCCAATAAAGCTGCGAAATACCTCTGGAATTTGAGTGAGACGCCAATTACTGGAATTTACGAAACTAGTTCGTGACAGGAGTAGTTTACATAAATTTTGTTCTTTAATAAATATTACTAGTGAGTAACATATTCCGATCGCATAGACTGTAAAGTAGAGACTCCAAGTACTTTTTGTAAAGAGATGATGGACAACTGTGGCAACAGAGGTGAGATCAAGATCTGAAGAGACCGAGTAGTTAACCAACATCTGCACGTAGAAGAAGGTGAACAAGTTTGTAACTAGCTTGAAGAACAAGATCTCCCCTAGCCCACTTTTCAGCTGGAGGTAGGTTTTCGGGTTCATTCTGCTTCTCGGGACTTCCGTCCAGTTTTCGAGATCAAAGTTGGGGTCTTCACTGAGCTCGGTAGCTATTATCTCATCAAGTATAAGGGAAAAACTCGTTTCGTAGTTTCTCTGAGTCTCTGCCGAAAACTCCAAGTGAGTGGAGCTCATCCTTGAGCTATATGTTGGTGGGAGAAGCCTGAAATAATAAGGCAGCAAGATCGAACCGAAGCCGGAAGCTATTTACTAAGCCGCATCTCTGGGGGCCCCAGAAATCAAGGTTCCTGGAAAATTCCCATAGTTTCATTTAAAGGGTCAAGGAGTATTGGAGGTAGGGGGATCCGAAAGTGGAACTGGGGTCAGAATTTGGACAAGTAGGAACATTCAGGGCGGGATGTGAGGGAAGCTGGGGGACGTGGGGACTTATCCAGCAACTCCGGCTTTGGCGGAGTCCCACGCTCCCCACACTTCTCAATGGGAGTTAAAAGGAAGAAAAAACAGAAAAGCAAGGCTGAGAGAGGCAAGGAAAGCAGAGAAACAAGGAAGGAAAAGTTAAACCTCAAATGACTGACCACCTACTGAAGGAGACTCAGTAGGGACTGGAGCAGAGAAAGACAGTTCGCTCTCGAACTGCCTCCGAGCCGCCCAAGGCACCTCTCCCTGTCCTCTTTCGCTCAAGACCTGGATGAGAGAGAAGTCACTCCCGGAAGGAGCTTCCCCTCCAACAGTTCCAGAGAGGCCCCTCCGCCTGTCGAAACGTGGGAAACCTTGGAGGCGGAGCCACACTTCTCCACTAGAGACGCAGTGTCACCTCCTCCGACAATAGTGATAGAGCCGGACTCCGTGGCGGCCACCAAGGACTCCACCATAGAGTGGGATCCCTTGGAGAACTTTTCCATCTCAAAGACTCCCGGAGGTCCATTCGCGACGATTGTCTTGGAAGAAAGGATGAGGTCCCTGAAGGAGTTGGAGGATTCCGGGCCAATATCCAGTCCCATCCAGCCCTCTGGGATGCCCTCGGAATCCTTGATTACCCGAGCATTGGCATCGGCGGAAAAGTTGTCCGCAATCACAAAGTCGTGTGGCAAAAGAATCTGAACATTCCTCTCTTTGGCCGTCTCCATGATTTCGTTGACGATTTTTGCTCCCTCCTCGTCAAACAAGGATTTTCCGATTTGCATTCCATCCAGGACCTTTTTGAAGGTAAAGGCCATTCCACCTCCAATGATCATCCTGTCCACCTTAGAAAGCATGTTCTTGATGAGCTGAATCTTGTCCGCAACCTTGGCCCCTCCCATGATTGCCAGGAAAGGTCTGGTGGGACACTCCAAGGCCCTACTAAAGTACTCCAGCTCCTTCTTCAGAAGTAATCCCGCCACCTTAGGAGTTAAGTCTACTCCCACCATCGAGCTGTGAGCTCTGTGGGCCGTTCCAAAGGCATCGTTGACATAAACGTCTCCCAACTTGCTCAGAGACTTTCTGAAAGCTTCAACCTGCTCGGAACTCGCCTTAATCTTTTCTCCATTTTCATTAACTCCCTTTCCTTCCTCCTCAACATGGAATCTCAAGTTTTCTAACAAAATGACGCTTCCCTCTGCCGGACTCCTACACAATTCCTCCGTTTCCTTACCCACACAGTCCTGCGCGAAAATGACCGACTTCCCACCCAGAAGCTCCTCTAAAATCGGCAGTATTACCTTAAGAGAGTACTCCATCTTTCTCTGGCCGTCGGGCCTTCCCAAATGGGATGCCAGGACCACACTCTTGGCTCCATTTTCCAAAGCATACTTAATAGTTGGGATGCTCGCAACTATTCTAGTCTTGTCCGTAACCTGGCCATTTTTTACGGGTACGTTCATATCCACTCTTATAAATACTCTCTTACCTTTCAACTGTATTCGTTTAGGTTAGAGTTAAGGTTAAAAACGAGGCATAGTTAACAGTCCTCAATCCAAATGGGATGGAAAAGGTTAGAAAGGGGCCAGAAAGTAACCGGAATTCCTTCCCTCAACTACTTAAACTTACCTCTGATTTAATATCAGTAATATTTAGCTTCTTTGACAAATCCATTTTCGTACAAAAAGAAAGATATTTCTCAAAACTTCTAAACTCCTGGTTGCACCCTACTCAAATTCTTACGGAAAAAAAAATCTTCACTACTCTTGCTTCCTATTTTTAAAATCCTACCACCTTCATACCTGTGAATGCATAGGTAGAGATTGTGGGGAACGCGTGTAACAAGATCCGAGCGGGAAATGTTTAATACTAAAATTCGAGGATTACGTGGTGAGACAGCAAGCAAGTTAGTGATAATTGCAAATTATGTGATGAAAATGAAGGGGTTTAGGAAAGAGAGAAATTGAACTCTTAAACCCAACGAAGCATTAACTTGTCGAGCTGAATACTCTGAAATCTACTGATAGATATTCGGCACGGTATATAATGCGAAAATAATTTACGGTCTATTTCTACGTCCTTTTGCATTTGAATGCAAGTAAGTAGACGAATATGGTATATTCATGCACATACAAACATTTGAGTGGGCATATATGTCTATATATAGATACATGGACAATTAAATGCACGTACATTTTTTACGG